>PIJE02000066.1:553634-638634 GCA_002895965.2 Coryphaenoides rupestris | reverse complement strand
GCATCTGTTATAGACACACATGCACACACAGTGGGTCAAACTGTAACAGGAGGTCGTGTGTGTTTTCCCTGCACCTGCCCAGGTGTCCGTGAGCGAGACCATCAATCATTACTTCAAGGACAACACCTGACCAATCAGATCCCGGATGGAGACGACATCGCCTGTCCTGCTCTCACTTCACCTGGGGAACACCTGGGGAACAGGTGAGGTGAGAGGATGGCGGGGAAAACAAGACCAGAGCAGAGAGACCAGAGCAGAGAGACCAGAGCAGAGAGACCAGAGCAGAGAGACTAGAGAAGAGAGACCAGAGCAGAGAGACTAGAGAAGAGAGACTAGAGCAGAGAGACCAGAGCAGAGAGACCAGAGCAGAGAGACTAGAGCAGAGAGACTAGAGCAGAGAGACTAGAGCAGAGAGACCAGAGCAGAGAGACTAGAGAAGAGAGACCAGAGCAGAGAGACCAGAGCAGAGAGACTAGAGAAGAGAGACTAGAGCAAAGAGACCAGAGCAGAGAGACCAGAGCAGAGAGACCAGAGCAGAGAGACCAGAGCAGAGAGACTAGAGCAGAGAGACTAGAGAAGAGAGACTAGAGCAAAGAGACCAGAGCAGAGAGACCAGAGCAGAGAGACCCTCATTCCAGAAGCTGCAGCTGTCTGGAAACCAGGAACACCAGAACACCAGACCAACACACCTCTCTCTCTCTGTCGCACACACACACACACACACACACACACACACACACATACTCACTATTCTCTGTACTCTTGGCGTGGGAAACGTTTACATTGCCAAAGCACAATTATGATAAAAATTAAGATATCTCGCTCTGTTTGTCTGAAAGTATGTCTGTCAACACACACACACGCGCACACACACTCATAAACACAGCTGGTGTGTATCGCACAGAAACAATGGATGTCGTATCTGATTTCCATCGTGACTCCACGAGTCCCCTCACGGTATTAAAGACCTTTCATATTAATTTAAGACATTTATAAATCATTACTGAATGCTCGTTAAACCCACACGCTGTGGATAATTCATAATGTTATAAGATTCACACAAATTTGGTCTTCACTATAATTTTGCCCAAAACCCAGGACTGTTCTGATTGGTCAGAGGGCCACATCAATCATCCATGGAGGCGGGGCGCTGTGGTCACATGACTTCTTCAGGGCATGAGGTCATACCTTCAGCTGCTATTGTTTATCTCAAACAATAAACTGAAATTAGGACAACGTGTGCTTGTTTGGTTCTCTCATCAACACTGTGGACTATATGACTTTATGACCTGCGTTGATCTGAATATTATTAATGTGCCGCATGTGTGTGTGTATTTTTACACTGTTGAAAGGTACAACTGCACACAAGCATAGAGTTTATAACATTTTATAACATAGGACCCCCAGGGCCCAGCAAGGGGAAAATATCATAGTGCGGTCCTGGGCTGCCCCCTAGTGGCCACTAGAGGACGTAACACAAAACACGTCAAGAATTAGAGAAAAGGCCTAAACTATCTTTTAACGTGCAAACACACTTTTACTTCGTCCAGTATTTTATACTACTAGAATACATAAGGTGTCGCTTATAGTGTAGCTTAACGTTTTAAAACTGTCTGCGTAAAGGTTTAAAGGCGTTAGAATATAAGAGTTTTGTGGTACCTGCGGTGGTCGATTCCAACACAGCCATGAATGTGTGTGTGTGTGTGTGTGTGTGTGTGTGTGTGTGTGTGTGAGTGAGTGAGTGACACACACAGACACACACCCGGGGGGGGGTGGGGTCCGGCCATTCACACACACACACACACACACACACACACATACACTCACACTAAATCAGCTCCAACCCTATCTCTTATTATTGACTGGCTTGCTGCAATGCTTTGCGTTCCTGTCGCCGGGGGAGACAAGAGAGTGTGTGTGTGTGTGCGTGTGTGTGTGTGTCTGTGTGCGTGTGTGTGTGTGTGTGTGTGTGCGTGGCCAAGATAACAGCCAGAGTCTTCCTCCTTCAGGTCCTCTTTTGGGGAAAACCTGAAGCATTCAAAACGTTTTCTGTGAGACCGTTTAGCGTTTCTGAGATGGTTCTCCAACGACCCCACACGGTGCCGTTAAACCCCCTCCCACACACACACACACACACACACACACACACTGCGCTGCTATACATGTGCATATTTCCCCACTGGTTGGGAAATATGATCCAACTTGTTGTGCTTTCCCCGTTTAATGTGTAGGTAGGAAGACCTATTGCCAAGACGAGACGAGAGAGCTCTTTCAAATCAAAAGTTTTAATGCAACAACTTTACAACCAGTGTCTGTTTTAATTTGACCCTTGTTTCGTTTCCATCACGCGCTACTGCTGCCCACCCCCCCCCCCACCCCCCCCCCACCCCATTCCCCCCTCCCCACCCATTCCCCCCTCCCAACCACCATACACCTCCTCATCTGCTCACACACACACACACACACACACACACCCAGCAGGGGAGCCAGAGGGAGTGTGAGGAGGTGTTTAAATGGATTGGATTCTGTTCTGGTCGTAACTCTGGTGTGTGTGGGTGTGTGTGTGTATGTGTGTGTGTGTGTGTGTGTGTGTGTGTGTGTGTGTGTGTGTGTGTGTGAGGTGGGTGGGGTTGTGGGGTTGGGGGGTGGTTGCAGCTGTTTGGACATAAATTAACGGAAGAATGTCTCCGGTCTGTCAACCTGGAGCACAGTACTGCAGCAGATTCACCACACACACACACACACACACACACACACACACACACAGACATACACACCAGCACACACATTTACGTGTGTGTGTGTGTGTGTGTGTGTGTGTGTCTGTGTGTGTGTGTGTGTGTGTGTGTGTGTGTGTGTGTGTGTGTGTGTGTGTGTGTGTGTGTGTGTGTGTGTGTGCTGGGTTATGTGTGTGTGTGTCTCGGTTTCCATGGAAGGGTGTACTGGTGTGTCCGTGGTTTCATGTCATGGGTGTAGAACATGTTCTGCACTGCAGGCTTCAACACACATGCATCATCCTCATAATGGGTGGGAGTCCCGGGACGTGATGGGGGTTGGGTCACAGATGACCCAGAACCCTCACCCCCACCTTCGGCTAAATACCTTCCAACCGACGTCATTTAGCAAGTTGTTTGATTCACCCAAAGAGCGAAGAGGAAAAAAAAGCAAATACATTTGAATGCATTTGAATAAACCAGCATTCATTTCCTTCAACATGTGTTATCCAGTTAATGATTTGCGATAACATAGAAACAAAAACGCTGGGTCTCTCCCGCCTGGTTCCAGCTCCACCCTGAAGCCCCTCCCACTTTGCAAAAATGTTAGTCAGTTAGTAAAAGTAAAATCCATCCAACTAGAAGTTCAGGATGATTATGAGGCCTCCCTCCTGAGACCAGGACCTCAGACCGCCTGCCTGTCCAACACCACCCCCTACTGCCGCCCAGGGGACGTACAACACCCCGACGCTTCAGTTTGGCTGTGATTAATTAGGAGTTATGTCAGCGGTGGGGTTTTAGAAATGATGATACACAGGAATGTCTGCTTTGACCCCATGTGTGTGTATGTGAATACTCCCAAGTCCCAACTAAGGTCTCTCTCTCACTCCATCTCTCACTCGATCAAACCCACTCAGTCTCTCTCTCTCTCTCTCTCTCTCTCTCTCTCTCTCTCTCTCTCTCTCTCTCTCTCTCTCTCTCTCTGTGTGTCTCTTGTCCGCTCCTCTGCAGTAACTCAGGGTGCTCCATACAACCCAGATGGTCAGCCCATGGGGGGCTTCGTCATGGACGGACAACCAACTCCAAGGTGGTTCCTCCCGGTGCACTGCGTTCTGTCTGTTCTCTCTCTCTCTCTCTCTCTCTCTCTCTCTCTCTCTCTCTCTCTCTCTCTCTCTCTCTCTCTCTCTCTCTCTCTCTCTCAGGTGGTAAGCCACAGTCGTAAGCCACAGTCGTCTATTAGCACGTGTCATGCTGGTGGTTTCAACACATCCTGGTTTCACTTTCACCACATAACACTTGTACATTATGGGGGCTGTACTGTAATCCGAGCATCACGCACCGTGCACAGCTGCAGGGAATTAATTCTTATGGCAAAGTGTGTTCACCCATTCATCCACCCATTCATCCACCCATTCGTACACAGACGGCGGTGTCAACCGTGACAGGCAACAGTCAGCTGGTCGGGAGCAGTTAGGGTGAGGTGGCGTTTTGCTCAGGGACACCTCGACACTAAGCTTGCTAGGAGGAGGAACCGGGGGTTTCGAACCAGCAACCTTCCAAAACACATATTCCCTCTTTCAGGACAGCAAGCAAGAAACAGAGACCCTTTACCCTGACGTCCCTGGTCCTGCTAAATGTGCACACACACACACACACACATTTACATTTAGGGCACACACACACATTTACATGTAAGTCACTTTTATCCAAAGCGACGAACAAAGAGTACATTTGTTGAAGGAGACAGCAACATATCACTGTGGTACATAAAGATAAGAACAGAGCAGGTTTCAAGCATTCATAGTTACGAGGATAATAGAACGAGTTTCATAATTGCTAAGTTGCCTGCATACTAGCTGGGATAAGAGCAGAAGTGCAATTCTGAGCACGTTACACACACACAGACACACACACACACACCCCTTTGTTCATTCAGTGTGTATGTGTGTCGAAGGTATTTCGGGTTACTGCTTTGAGTGCGTTTTATAACTTTCCTTCGAGGAAGCAAGACGAGACCCTGAACTGACGCTGAACTGTGTTCTCCAACGCCAGCGCAGCGTTGTGGAATCTGGCAACACCATGACGTCACCGGTCTGTGGTCAAGATCCGCGCACTGACCCACGCGTCGGGGGGAGGGGGGGGGGGGACGTATTTACACCGCACGTCACTCCCGCTGAGAGGGGCTGAGGAGGAGGAGGTCCTGGTCTGATGCCTCTCCCCCCCTCCCTCCCTCTCCCTCCCTCTCCCTCTCCTCTATAAACTGAACTTCTCTCCTCAGCTCCTCCTAAACTCTCCCGCTCGTCACGACCCGCGTAAACAAACACAACTGCGGTGGGACGGTCGCTTCATCAGCGCCGACCTCGGAGGCTTGGCTCCCCACACATGGAGGAGGAGGGGGGGAGGGGGGAGGGGGAGGAGGGGAGTAAAACGGAGAAGGGGAAATCCATATTTTTCCAATATACGGACGAGGGTCGTTCATCAGGCGCAGTTCGCCGGGCGTCTTTGAAGCGAGTTAGCGTCAACAAGCGGGGCTGGAAAAGTCAGGCGGCGGCGGTGCGGCGGTTTGGCTAAACAAACGTCGCTCACTCCGGACGCCGAGGGAAGGAGGGAAGGAGGGGAGGATGAAAAGGAGGACTGGAAGGCATTCCAGGGGAGCGGGGCCGCTCGGGTCGTTTCCTGGCCTTGATTAGAGAGACCTGGAGCCTTGCGGTTCGTCCAGATTAGGATCTGAGAGCTGTCTGCGTGACTGCCAGCCGGTTGTTTTCTTATGATGGAGGACTCGTTAGGGGCCAGGCGGCCTTCAGACCGGCCCGGTGGCGACTAGAGAGCAGACTACGCTCCCTACACTACGACACTGACCCACAAAAAGGTCAAAGGTTGGATTCCCAAGAGGGCAGGGTCTCGGCCCTCGGCCACCAGCGACATGATTGGATGGAGGAACAATAACAACGCAGCCTGCTTATCTCCAGTCACTTTCAATATTCGTTGGGGGAGAAATTGTTTGACATCCGGAGAGATCGTTCACCGTTCATTCATCATTCATTCATTGACTTTTTCCATTTCACTGCACATCCTGTATGCGTATGTGACAATTAAACTTCTTGAATCTTGAATCTCATTCTGCTGACGTGCAGTTACACCAATACTACAGGAAGACAAAGGCTCCAAGTACTGAAGTACCAGTACATACTAGTGTAGTACTGGTACGCAAAAGTATCAATCTCATACACATTCATTGCATCAACTTCTTGATCTCAACCGCTGGCCAACCTCGCAATTTAGTCAACGCAGTGTTGTCGGGGTTAACAGTGACTCCAAGACACAAGGTAGACTTCAGGGTCATATCTTTAATAAAAGTTCAAATAAACACACATTACAGCTGATGTTAACAAGCACAAGCAGACATGTGAAATCAGAATGAAAAGAAAATTACTTGTCACCAATAATCTTCATTCCACTCATTCATGTGTTTAAAACCGTGGCACAGCACAAGCACTGATTTAGATTCAGATTGAGGAGTTTTCCCCATAGAGCCAGAGATGTTATCTCCAGTCTGGGTGGACTCAGAACCATCGACTCCACAACCAGTAGTCAGGGTTTCAAATGGCACTGTACTGGTCTGGTGGAGTCTCACACACACACACACACACACACACACACACACACACACACACACACACACACACACACACACACACACACACACACACACACACACACACACACACACACACACACACACACACACCTAGAGTACAGTGGTTGAATGCATGCATACATACATGTTTCCATGGTTACATACAATCTTTCCAACAGTAGACGCATGCTTCCATGGTTCCACACACGTTTCATACAATAATGCATGTTTCCATAGTTACATAAGTTTCCATGGTTCCACATTTCCATACATGTGTCATAAGGCAAGTTTCCACCGTCACACACGCACGCACTCACTCACACACATGGCTGTTGGCTGTAGTTGAGTCCTCACAGAGGGCAGTTCAGATATGAAGAGTCCAGAGTCCATCATCCAGCCATCATCTATTTATTCTTGGGTCTCTTGGCCGGGATCTGGGTCTGGGTCTTGGGGGCGCGGCCCGGCGTGGGCCTCTTAGCCCCGCCCTCCTCGGCGTCGTACAGCGCGTTCCTGACGAATCGGGCGGCGGCTCCCTTGTCCAGACGAGCCGCCTTCTTCCTGTCCGTGATGTCCTTCACCCTCATCATGTAGGTCCTGATCCGCTCCTGGAGGGGAGAATGTAATGAGCTGGTTGTTACCATGGTTACCAGGAGCTGGATGAGAGACGGTGATGGGGAGGGGAGGGGGGCGGTACTCACCAGTTCCTGTTTGACGGCATGCTCTCGGGGGTTTATCCCTCGTGTGACCAGGTACACTGAAAAACACACACACACCTAAACTTTAGTCAAAGCAGTGCAAGACATTTTATCTTTTAGCATAAAGGCTTATAGTTTTAAACAGATGGTATGAAAGAAAAAGGGCTCCGGTCTTAAATGACGTAACCATAATATATATTGACATTATATAAATATTGGATACCGGTGTTTGACAACACAAAAGTTGTCCAATAATATAATATATATAGTAGAGTATAAACTAATCTGAACTGTTACTGAGAGAGCAGGAGGGGGGAGACGTCAGGGTTTGTGTTTCTGAGGTTTAGTTTAGATTCGGTTTGCTCTAAACTCAACATCACAACCTTTCTTTAATCAGTGGCTGGCTCATGGTCGGTCACACACACACACACACACACACACACACACACACACACACACACACACACACACACACACACACACACACACACACACACACACACACACACACACACACACACACACACACACACACACGGGAAACCTTGTTTGTTTACCTCCCTGTTTGTCAGTATACTTGTACACCAACATTGTATTTGTACACCGTCATTAAGCCCCTTTATACAGAGACATCACAGAATATTTGCCGCGCAGACGTTTACGGGATTGTGTCGGCCTTTGGCTATTTATACAGAACCCCAAAAAGCCGGGATATTGCCGGAACGCTGTGTGTGCGCTTTCACACAGCGTTCCGGCGTTCCAGAACCAGAGGCGTGCATCAAAACATGGCATGGGGCAGCTACTTTGCTTTTAAACACAAATACATTTATCGTATAAATCATGTTGATGCTTAACGTTACAAAATGGTGGATTGTTGGGAGCGACATGCTGGCGGGGAAGAAATTGAAGCGATTGAATAAATCTGCACACATAACAACTGGACAAACGCCACACCCCTGTCCCAGCATGCCGGCTTACCCCTTTTACACAGACATTGATCCAGCTTTGTTACGCCTCTGTTACTACCTTTTTTTAAACAATATTACGGAAGCCAGAAAAGTAACTCACTGGTTGATGTATTGTACCGTGGGGGTTTGAAGCTAGTTTAAGTTGTTCTATTATGAGCGTGTACTTACTCCAGAAGAGGGAGTTGAGTGTGTACGCAGACATCAAATCCAGCTTCGCCTGCTCCAGTGGATCCAGCTGTCATCAGGAGAAGCAAATGAACACTCAATCACACCGAATAGCACAATACAAGACCAACAACCAACACTAACCGTCTTTGAAATAGATTAAAGCGGCACTATTTGGCATTGCCATCCAAAGGGCCTTACAGTGTATTCAGATACATGCCATTAAGGAGCAGGTAGGGGGTTAGGTAGGTGCGTGCCTCCTGCTCTACAGATACGATCCCCAATGACTATGGACATTGGGGATCGAACCCACAACCTTTCGTCTGCGAGTAAAAACACCACAGCCACCCAAGAGATACAACCTACAGATAAATAGTTTGATCGCATGATCCGATCCAATCTATCTTGTGGAGGTTTCTTCCTTGTTAATTAAGGAACTCTTTTCTTGCCCTTATGGGGGCGCTATAGAGCTAGGGGGGTGTGTCATAATCACATGACCCCATAATGATCATATGGCCTGTAAAGCCCTTTGAGACTGTGACTGTGATTAAGGGAGATACAAATAAGATAATAATATAATAAGATAATAATAATAAGATATATATTTTGTCATTCTGTTTATACTGTATCGCTATGTAACCTGGCAGAAGAATTTCCTTCGGGATAAATAAAGTTCTATTCTATAAGATAAGACAGAAATGTATTGATCCCAAAGGAACTTCTAGTGCCAGGATGCATAGCAATAGAATAAAACAATAGAGAAATAAACAGTAGAATAATACAAATAAAATCTAATAAAATGAAATAAAATAAATTTACATGAAATAAAATATGAAATACAATAAAATAACGTACAAATATGAAATAAATTAAATTAAATAAATTAGAATAGGAAATAAAATATGAAATAAAATAAAATAACATACAATATGAAATGAAATGAGATAAAATAAAATTAAATAAAATACATTTAAATATGAAATAAAATATGAAGCAACACAGTAACATACAATATGAAATGAAATCAAATAAAATGAAACTAGATGAAATGCGAGACCTTGTGCAGCAGCTCGTTGCGGGGTATGGAGGCCAGGCTCTGCAGCATGGAGCCCACGGAGCCCACGGAGCCCTCGAACCCGCGCAGCTGATCCTCGATCTCACGCGGCTCGTCCTCGGCGGGAGTCTCGCCCTCCGCCGCCGCCATGTCTCCTGCAACACCACAACTTAGTTGATTAATGGTTGATTAACTGGTACTTATTGATTAATCAGTAGTGTTATTAACAATATAAACACACTGATACCTTCTGTTCGCAGCACGCTGCTTCCGCGCTTCGGAAGTGACGTTGTTCACTGGACGCCCCGCCCCCTACAGCACCGGGCGCCCCCTGCTGGCCGGAAGATTTACAAACCATCTAATTAATTAATTACTTCTGATGCTGTCAATCAAACAAACAGACAAACAAATAACATTCATAACATGCATGGAGGTGGAAATCTGCTCATAATGAACATAACATGTTGTTTTCTGTTCATAAGATTTGCTCACAAGACGCTATTGGTCAGAGGAAGTGGATATGTAGGTATTATTAGGCTATGTGTGTTATTGTTAATATTCTTTATATCAGGTGCAGTACTTCCTCTTACCATTATTATTATTATTACCCTTTTGTTACACTTCATTATTACCAAATTGTTTTTGCTGACTGAATATCTTATCTTACCTGTATTTCTATATTTTCATACTTCTTCGAGGACTTAGACTTACTGTACTGTATTTGTAAATCTGTTGTATTATTTGTATTATTCTGTTTATTTCTCTATTGTTTTATTCTATTGCTATGCAACCTGGCACAAGAATTTCCCTCGGGATCAATAAACTTATTTTATCTTATCTTATGTGTGTTGACAACCTCATTTCACCTGCAGTCCCACCTGTGCAGGTAGACGTGGCCATAACCTCATTGTTGCCAGGTCCGCTGGAGACACATCGCCCAGCAAGCCTTAACATGCAAAGCGACATTAAAACACAGAACCTGTATATTTACAACCTTTATTATATTGCATTAATTCATGAAGTTGTATAAAACTCCCACGTTTGGCCGGCAGGTGGCAGCAGATCTCTGGTAGGACCATAGTACCATAGACCATAGATCTGGAGGCTACAGACCTATTTTTCTTTTTACAGTCAATGGTACAAACTAGAGTATCTACACATTAGATTCATATTTTCAATACAACACAATGACAGCCCTGTGTCATATTACACACCTACTATTACAAAGTCCCAGAGTTTAGTTAGTTAAGGGTTGATATAATATGCAAAAATAGTGTTCAAGCAATTAGGTCAACTCACATTTCAGTTCAAGTTTCAAGATTCAAGAACTTTAATGATCACATACACAGACAGGATATGCAGTGAAATGAAAAAGTGCCGATGCCCAGCGGAATGTGGAATAGATAAAATACAAATAAGCAAAGAATCAAATATCCACACTAATAACCAGATTCCTCTGGAGTCTCCGAGGTCAAAGGTCCACCCACTCAACGGACAACACGCCGGATCTCCGACCTCCTGGACAACAAGATGTCCGCCTCCGTGGCCAAGTGTTTCTATGCTTACCGAGGTGTGTGGCGGTGGTGTCTCCTTACGGCCCGCTACCGCACACACACACACACACCCTCCTCCAGGGTTCCATACTTAACGAAGGTCTTGATTGTGCGTCGGTGGGTGAACAGAAGGGTGTGTGCGTGTGTGTGTGTGGGGTATGACACCGTACACCCTGCCCGGGACCGCCGTGGCAGCCTCGCTAATGAGCTGATTGTTTACGAGGAGTTAAATGGATACTGCTTCATGTCATGTCAGGTAATGTAATATATACAGGATCTTAAAGGTAATGCTCGGGTAATGTTAGGCTTATGTTCCTGCAAACGGAAAGTAATCCGAGATACAAACACCTTTTTAGCAGTCAATAAGAAGAACACTATTGGTTTTGCATTTAATGGTTTTGCATTGATACAGCTCTTTTATCCAAAGCGTAAACAAAGCAGCCAAAAGACTATCGAGTATCAAAGCAGAGGCCGAACAGTCCAAACATAGGATCAGGTTTTTCTTTTGGTTATTTTCAATCCACCAAGTAACCAGGAAAACCAGGAGATGAACATGGAGGCCTGTGAGTGAGGAGGTGAGTCATAGAGAAACCACAGCTGAGGACTCTAGTACCGAGCAGGAACTCTGCTGCGTTGAGGCCTGTCCTCTCGACCCTTCAGGAGAGATTCGCTGCACGGTACAAGACTCAGACAGACTCATAACTGATCTGCCCAGCCCAGCGGAGTGGAGGCCAGTGAACACGTCCCCCTACAAAAAACGTTCTCCAAAATCAGACGTAAATCACACTTCAGAAGACGAAGACGAACCTGATATAACATTACAATGTTATATCATCACAGCATGACGTCATCGGCGTGTCACAACAAGGCGGTAGTCCGTCGCTCTTCTTTGATCCGTTGGAAGTAAATAGTTGTTTTTTTGGTCATTTGGTTTCTTCCTACACACGGTTGAGTTTGGTGACGATGAGGACGCGGACTGATTGGTCGAAGGCCGTGCACACGCACAGCCCCTGCTTGTCGGGGCTCCAGTCCAGGCTGGCGATTGGCTGCGTGGACAGCGTGACGTTCTGCAATAGGTTGACGGTGCCGGCCACGCCCACGGCCATGCCCTCCGTGTCGTCCTTGCTCCGCTGGCCCGGGTAGTCGCTGGTGGGGACACAGAGAGAGATGCGGGGCCGTTAGCATGGAGAAGCTAGCCCTTCATAACCAAGCACATCACAACTGGTCTAACTAGTCTGGTTAAAACAATGGGTTTAGTGGTTAATTTTAGGTTCAGGGTTAGGCGGTAGAAATATGTTTGGGGTTCGGTTTCTAGGTCAGGGTTAGGGGTCAAGGTTAGCATTAGGCTCAGGGCTTAGGGTTTGTTTTACGTTCTCTTACTGTTTTCAGAGGTGCAAGGTGAGGGTTAGTAGTGTTTAGTATCAGGTTTGGTGTTCAGGGGTTAGTGTTGGTAGGGTTTAGTTACAGGGTTAGTGTTGGTGGGGTTTAGTTACAGGGGTTTAGTTACAAAGTTAGTGTTCCTATGGTTTAGTTCACGGTTAGTGTTGGTAGGGTTTAGTGCTCAGGGTTAGTGTTGGTAGGGTTTAGTGCTCAGGGTTAGTATTGGTAGGGTATAGTCCAGGGTGAATGTTGGTAGGGTTTAGTTCACGGGTTAGTGTTGGGAGGGTTTAGTTCAGGGTTAGTGTTGGTAGTGTCCGGGGTTCTCTTACTATTTCCAGAGATGCAGGTTTCCGGCCCCTCCGGCCGTCATGAACACGTCTCTGTTCTGGGGCAGATGGCGGACCTGCCAGATGGTGGACTTATGGCCCTGGAACACACGAGCAGAACCACAGGCTTGTTCACAACACACCCACGCCGGCCCGGAGACCCGTCAGCGCTCGTCCACATCACTGGAAACCACTGTGGTGGTGAACTACCAACCACAGTACGCCCAGTCGCGAGAGTTGAATGCACTCTGGCAGTGACGGCTGTATCCTCCATGCAGTGTTATATAATAGAGGAAGGAAACATAAATATGATTCTGGTTGTGTAATTACTCATAATTACTGTTACTACTGTACTCAGGGTTCAGCAGTAGTACAGTAGCAGAGAGAGCGAGAGCGAGAGAGAGCGAGAGAGAGAGAGAGAGAGAGAGAGAGAGAGAGAGAGAGAGAGAGAGAGAGAGAGAGAGAGGGAGACAGACAGACATGCAGACAGACAGGCAGGCAGACAGGCAGGCAGACAGACAGGGGCGTAGAGAGAGAGAGAGAGAGAGAGAGAGAGAGAGAGAGAGAGGGGAAGAGAGACAGAGCGGTAGAGAGAGAGGAGGGGTTTCAATTCATCGTCTGGTATTTGATCACAATGATCAATACGTTAGCGCGGTGACTGCAGCCCATGCATACTGAGCCGAGCCCCAACTCTGCTGCTAGCGGAGCGACTAGCGACTAGCTGCCATGACTGAATACCTCAGTGTCTCAGCGCAGAGCGTCTGAGGGGGAAGCGGGTAATTACAGGCAACAAGCGTGGTCTTGAGGCCGCTGATCACCACCGGCGCTGGACTAATATTTACTGGTCTGGGAGGGTTCCCGGAGCTGGACCCGTACCAGGCCTGGAACACACTCCCTCTCTCTCTCTCTCTCTCCACCCTGTCTGCCCTTCTCTAGCCCTCTCTCTCTCGCTCTCTCTCTCTTTTCTGATCCATCTAACTCTCTCGCCCTCTCGAGACTTCTGGGCGTTCGAGCCCGCCTGTTGTCCAAAAACCCAAACACTCCTCACTCTGTTTAACAAGCCATCCATCAGCCGGGCCCGTCGGAGCTAAATCACCTGCTCTGACATCCGGAGCGCGTTCCAAAACCTCTACCCCCTTGTTTGCCATCTACCTTCCGAGGAGACGAGCCGTTAGCTGTTAGCGATCGAGCAGGAGGCAGGAGGATGAGAAAGAAAGATTACCTTCTCCGAGACGGAGGCAAACCCTTTGGTGGGGTGCTGCGTGCGCATGTCGAAAATGTGGAAGGTGCCCTCCAGCGAGGTGGCTGCCAGCTTGTTCATGTTGATGTCCTTGCGGTCAAACTCCACGCAGCACACCTGGGGGACAGACAGTTGGCATCATACTGCACACCTGTATATAACTAGCTCTGGAGCATTAGCGTCAGCGGCGGTGGGTTGTAGCTGGAGTTTGGCTAGTTTGGCTTCACAGGGTTCTGTAGGACAGGGCTCCGTGTCAGAATTAACGAATGTTACTAAAACTCGAAGTCCTCTTCCACCTCACCCCGTTCTTGATGTTGGTCTCCCAGCGGACGGACATGTTGCGCAGGTCAAACAGCTTGATGTCCCCGTTGTCGTAGCCGGCGCACACGCAGCGGTCCTGCGAGTTGTAGGCGTGGCCTATAGAGGGTCAGAGGTCAGGTCAGGGGTCAGAGAGTGGTCTACGTGATGGGTTAGCATAGCAGCTAGCTGTGGTCAGCCATAGCTTCTGCTCTCAATGCTGTAGTAATAAAACTGGTTCTACACAATAATAATCACCATGACATCATCATCCCATGACCTCATCACCACCATGACATCATCATCACCATGACATCATCACTATGACATCATCCCCATGACATCATAATCATCACCATGACATCATCACTTTGACATCATCCTCATCATGACATCATCATCACCATGACATCATCACCATGACATCACCATTCCCTTGAATTGTGTGTAGAATCAAGCTCGCCGATTGGCTGACTGGAACATTTGAGCTTCCTTCTGTCATGGTAGCCTGTTAGCATGTTAGCGTGTGACGTTAGCGCGTTCCGACGTACCGAAGGCGACGGTCCAGCAGTCCCTCTTGGCCTCGCCCTCCACCGGCTCCATGTTGGCCACCGGGGTGTCCTTCTGACGGGGGTCCCACACCTTCACCGTCCCTACACACCACACACGCACACACACCATCTAGTTAGACCAAGCCAAACCAAAAGCAGCCACATTTGTATGAAATGGTTGTATTAAAGTGTGTTTGTGTCTGTCTGGAGACTAGTTTAATTGAACCTAAGTTTAATTGAAACCTATTATAAACCTCTTATAAGTGATAAACCTTGTATACAAGTAGGCACCTAAAACATGTATATCATACGGTTGAATAATGCAGCATATGGGATTTCATCTGATTTATCACAAAAAGTATTCCAATACAGTATTGCATATTGCGTGCTGCATTGTATTATTATATTGTATTATGTTGTGTTTGGTCTGTATTGTGGTATTGTACTGCAGTATTGTTTTGTACTATTGTATTGAGGATGTATCCGTGTGTCTGAACGTGCATAGTACCGTCTCGGCTCCCGGTGGCGATCTCGGGGGCTCCCTCGCCGACACCCAGACCCCCCACGCCGTCCAGGCTATTGACGATCTCCTTGTGGGCCCTCACCGAGTACAGAGGCTCCTGGCCTGTCTCCAGGTCCCTGAACACCGGCACCACACCACACACACGTCAAGACGCAGAAACACCACAACAAGAGGTCTACCGTTACTAAAAAAGTTAAGGACGGAGATGGATGAAGGTTCCATAGGTCCTTATTCTATTTCTTCTCCAGAAACGTGACCGGAGCATCCAGGCATGGACTACCAGGCCATCAGGCTTCTCAACCAGCAAGGACCAATCTCATTGATCATATTGATCACTTTGCATGTACATTTATAACACTGATAATATTTAGATGATTCAACTACTCTGGATACATATGCCATGTTCCCTATGCTATATGTAAATACTATATGTAGATACATATGCTCTGATTCTCTATCTTTTGTATATTTCTGCTATGACATGCCACATGCCATATTTCTGCTACTGCTGCCCTTACTTCCTTTACTTGCTGTAAATTACTAAATACTCAATGTTCAATCAATACTTCTGGAGTCAACATAACATAACGCCTGCCATGTCACAAGAGTTTCACTGTTATTATGAAGAACATGTGACAATAAAACACTTTGACTTGACTTTGAAAGTTTACAGCTTCTTGGTGATAATAGATGTGTGTATATACTGTATATATAAAGGGTAGCTGGATATTTACCATATGTTCAGATTCCCCTCAAAGTCCCCGGTGGCGATGTGTCTCTGCTGTAGCGACGTCGCCCCAAACGTCCCACACTTGAAAGGTTTGGCCTTCTCTATCTGGAGGACAGGAGACCAGATCAGCATGGGGTGGGGCGGGGGCGGGGTTCTGTTCTTCTACACACACCCCTTGCACCCGCATCACTCAATAACCAGCACCCTCATTGAGTTGCGCACAAACTTTCCCAATTTCTAGGATTTAGAGGTTTTTCTACAAACTCTTGATAAATCGAAACTTCATTCACATCCTGTGTAATATAGACTTACAGATGCACGAGGAACACGTCATAATCAGCCAAGTACACACACAACACATGGTATAGCCTGAAGCAAGGACAATCTGACATTGGATTGGGTTGAGATCATTACAATAATATAATGATCGTTACAAATGACTGATTAATTGATTGATTGACTGTTGAAGTTAGGAGGTTATTTTATTGTATTGCATTGTGTGTGTATTCAGTGGCCGGAACGAGCATGAAAAAAAGCCATTGGACACACACACACACACACACACACACACACTATATTGAATATCATAACACATGGTTTATTGACTATTGACATCTGTTTACGGTTGCCATGGAGACGCACCCAGCAGGTGTAGAGCCAACAGAGACCATAACACACACACACGGCCAATGATATATATTGAATATGATAATAATAAACACATGGTTTATTGACACACTACTGACAAATCATCAAAGCTATGACTGGGTTTGTTTGGGGTTGCCATGGAGACGCACCCAGCAGGTGTAACCCCAACACACCACAGGAGACCATAACACACACACACTGGCCAATGATATGAATGATATATTGAAGATGATGATAATAAACACATGGTTTATGGACACACTATTGACAAATAATCAATTCTATGACCGGGTTTGTTTGGGGTTGCCATGGAGACGCACCCAGCAGGTGGAACCCCAACACACCACAGGAGACCATAACACACACACACACACACACACACACACACACACACACACACACACACACACATTCAAGACATTTAAGACATGTCATCGTGACATTTGAGTGATTATTAAGTGACAGACGGGACCTCTTTGAGCAGCCGCAGTTCCCCTTTGTGGACCTCGTAGGTCTGCATGACGCCGGAGCCGCGGGCCAGCGCGCCCAGACACACCAACCGGGCGCTGCACGGGATCCACCGGCTGTCGAACACCGTGTAGTTGAGGCTCTTCTTGACGTGACAGATGATCTGCGGCTTCTCGAAGGGCGTCGGCGTCGACATCTTGACGTGTTGCCGTTTAAATGAAAGCGTGAGGCGCTGGGAAACGGGTTGGAAATACAGACTAACGACGTCAGCGCGCCACGACACAACACAACTGGACTTTAAGGACCCCCCCGTACGCCTTATATACGGGGCTGCCCCAACTAGCGCCTGACTAGATGTAGCCACTACGAGTTGTCACGTCTACGCATCGCGCGCACTTGTATAAATATAATAGCGATATATCGGGTCGTTGTCGACAGAATGATGTCTTAATAATTACATTTTGTCATCGCGATGTTGATGTTAGAAATGTTTCTTACGGGCGAATCGGCCGCACCCCCCCCTGTCGCGGGTGTGGGTCCTTTACGCTAACCCAAGCCGCGTGTTCCTGTGTTCCCAGAGTCTGGCTCCCGGGGTTTTGAGTTATAAATCCGCTTTTTACGCAAATTCTAATTCTAATCATAATCATAATCATGGACGCGGTTAAGGATTCGACTGCTGACGTGTCGGCAGCAGCAGCAGCAGCGGACGCGTCGGATCATTTTACGAAGGTGTCGAAGTCTAAGAAGAGCAGCAAACGGAAGCACGACGAGCAGCCGATGGACTCCGAGGACTCCGTGGCGCGGAAACGACCTCAGTTCCCCGCCCTGTCGGGAGATAAACTAAAGGTACACGTTTTAAAAACTACTTTTAAACTCCACTTGGTGTTGTTGTTGTCATTACATGCTGTGTGATCAGCCTTCACGGCCAGGTCCAAGCCTCTCTCGCAGCCACATGGTCTGCGCATGCGTAATTGACTGTTTACATAGCTAATTAGTGGCGTCAGTTTTTTTTAACGTCAGACAAAAAAATACAATCGCGTTATAAAAAAAAAAAGAGAAGAAAATAACACCATGACTAATATTTCCCATCCAGGGAGGAGCGGACGAGATGCGCAAAGTGGCGGTCCCGGCCAACAGGTACACCCCCCTGAAGGAGAACTGGCTGCAGATCTACACCCCCATAGTGGAGAACCTGCAGCTCCAGGTCCGCTTCAACCTCAAGACCAGGAACGTCGAGCTGAAGGTGCGCACCAGGACTTCACGCGTGCTGATGAAACAACTCACTCACATGTTAGTTTAGCTGGCTGCTGCCCGCCAGGTTGTGGTGTTAACAGCTGTGGTTCTGTCTCTGTCTCTCTCTCTTCCAGACCTGTAAAGACACCCAGGACATCGGGGCGCTGACCAAAGCGTCAGACTTTGTCAAAGCGTTTGTGCTCGGCTTCCAGGTGGAGGTGAGCAGCCGGGGTGTACAGACCCATGGGTTAGGACGGGGAGGAAGTTCAGTGTTGACGACGATGATGGTGGCTGGCTAATCAATGAGAATGTCAGGCTGATCTGTCCCTCTCTCTCTCTCTCTCTCTCTCTCTCTCTCTCTCTCTCTCTCTCTCTCTCTCTCTCTCTCTCTCTCTCTCTCTCTCAGGATGCGTTGGCACTCATCCGGTTAGATGAACTCTTCCTGGAGAGTTTTGACGTAACAGACGGTAAGGCGTGAAATCGTACAGAACTCTTAAAACAATCGACCCCGAACAGACGTTTCACAACCAACCAGTGTTTGACGGCTCTGTGATCGCTCTCTCCTGTCTGCCTCCCCCCCCTCCACCTCAGTGAAGCCCCTGAAGGGAGACCACCTGTCCCGAGCCATCGGCAGGGTAGCCGGCACTGGCGGGAAAACTAAGTTCACCATCGAAAACGTCACCAAGACCCGCATCGTGCTGGCAGACACGTAAGCCACATTTTCTACTGCTATGACACACGATGCTGTCACGCGAGCACCACTCCACACTCTGCATGTCCGTAACTACTTTCAATCCTTCTCAACAGAAAAATCCACATATTGGGATCTTTCCAGAACATTAAGATGGCGCGTACCGCGATATGCAACCTGATCCTCGGTGAGTGTGACCGTCTCTGGTCTCTCTGTGTGTGAGGTGGTGACAAAAACACCACCTCACACCACCACCAACAACAAAGCTAACAGGAAGTGACCTTTGGTGTGTCCCTCGTCTCTCCCGCAGGAAGTCCACCTTCAAAGGTTTACGGGAACATCAGGACCGTGGCCAGCAGGACGGCAGAGCGCTTCTGAACACCGATTGGCCGAGCCACTGCCTTATCCTCTTGCTGATTGGCTGGTGGGAGGGTCTCGCTGGCGTCCCCACAGACTATTCTGACATTTGGACTTAAGTCTGAAGCCTGCCCCCTCCACGGACACTCTGGTCCATCGCCGTTGTCATGGAAATGGATTATGATAGGATTTTGTTATGCCCACAGGTGATGGGGAGAAGATCAAAGATGGCCGCATTCACCACCGTGTGCATTTCTGTGTGGAAATATATCTTTATGTAAATAAATACAATTCCCCGTGAATGAATAAACACAGGAAACTCAAATGTCTGTCTTCATGAAACATTTCTTGTAGTTAAAGATGTGGCTAGAAATGTCTCCACCTTAAGAGTATGTAAAAGACTCCCATGTGGGGACGTAAGGGGAGTGTTGACTAAGGTATATTCTAACTTAAAGGAGACATACTGTATTATACCACCAGAGTGTGATTAGCCCTTTCAAGCGGTTTCATCTTCGGTTTTTGACATCACAAGTGGGAGTGTTCGCCCAGAAGTATGCTGGCTAGATCAGCCTACCCAGTGGACTGTAGCGACTGGTAGGCTGATCTATCCAGCATACTTCTGGGTGGACACTCCCACTTGTGATGTCAAAAACCGCTTGAAAGGGCTAATCACGCTTACACCGGTGGTATGATAGTCCTTTAACTTGTAATACAACGTACTGCACGGGGGAATATGATTTGACTGGCCGGTGTAAAACATGAGCCTGCTGATTGCACGACACTGGAGAAACACTTTCCACAACCCAATTCAAATGTGAAGAACAAAAGAACCCAAAAAAGTGATGTAACATTTCAAACTTTATTTAAATGTTTATTTCCAACAGTCCCACAGCATAAGATGCAGCATGCAGAAAAAAAAGGAGGAACAAAAAAAAAAAAACCTGGTTCTTTAAAAGTTTAAATCGTTTGAAGAGATTTCCACACAAACTAAAAAGAATCAGATTCCCTTGGTGAGTGAAAGGAGCACTTATACAAACTACCGTGCGGTCTGAACACAACCGAGAGCCTGGACTGCATTTAAACAAATACTTATATTACTTATATACAAAAGAAAGAACGGAAACAGAACTTGGTATTTCCCCCCCCCTCACGCAGAGTACAGTGTGGCAGTTCTATGGGATCAGCTGTCGAGCATTCCTCTGACCCGCTCCAATACAAAAAGAACAGACAGGTAGCTCTGGTGGGTGGGACTACCTCATCATTATATCGTGTATATTTACCAAAGTTTGGCAACATCCATAATTGTATACCATTAAATTCTTAAATATATTAACATCACCATCCATGTGTAAACAACAGGATTATTTTTCCAAAAGGAGTGATTCTCACATGCACAACCCAAAAATATATTTCATGTCATGCAGGAACAGGGAGGCCCGTGCAGAGCGGGGGTTGGGAGGGCGGGACCAGGGTGGGGTGTGTGAGAAGGGTGGGAGGGGGCTCCCCAGTCCCATCTCTGACAACATGATCTGCCCCCCCCCCACCGTCACCCTAACCCACACCCTACACCCCATAACAACCAGAGGCTCATTAGGCTCCTCCCTGGTCTAGGGGGAAAGGGGGGGGGGTGTCAGTTGGTTGGGGGGAAAAGGGGGTGTCGGCTGTGTCCGCCGTGGCAACAGCATCGATTGTTGGCGGCGATGGTGGTGATGACACCGATGATGAAAATAACAAAATAACAACATGGGTTGAAGAAGCCAACTTTTTTAAATGTACACTTAAAAAAAAAAAAGAAGACAAAAAAAGAAATCCTAACACGGCAACAACACGTTAAGGTGTGTTTTAAGAGTGTGTCGGGCTGGGGGGGCGGATGTCTGGACCCCCCCCCCCCCCCCCCAAGTATACCTAATATACACATCAGTTAGAGAAACGCTGCCTGCAGATACGTCTGGACGTGGTTCTGAACTTTCGCACCAAGGTGACATCGTCTGCTTGAAGAGTGAGCCGACCATCTTCCAGTCACCAGGGTGTCCACAGTGAGTGTTTGTTAACGTGAGCGCAGACTTGTTCTTTGCGGTCAGGCTTCGTCTGAAGATTCTCGGTTCATTTCATAACATAAACCGCTCTATCCAAAGTAAACCGTTATATTGTTTTGCAGCCACAAACAAGCTCAGACATCACTTTCTTGGCATGAATTCATCTACTTGTCAATTTCTTTTTTTTAATCACAGGAAATAAGAATAATCAATAATATAAACACGTTTGAGTATAAATAAAACTATCACTCTCGTTAAAAAAGAAAACAAACACAGGAGCTGCTCTGCTAGGCGTGGTCGGGAGCGGATGCGGCCGGCTCTACGGGAAGCTGGGAGGGACAAAAACAGGACAGGTGGGCGGAGCTGGGCTCATGCAGCGCTCCGGAGCCGGCTCTGTCGCCGTGGCGGCGGCTCCGTTCTGCTTCCGGAAATGTCCTGATTGGCACGTGACACGCCGCGGGCTAGCTGTACGGGAGAGACGAGCGTCTAAATACGACCGGACCTTCCCTCGGTTGACTCTTTATAAAAGAATGAGAACAAAAAAAATAAATATAAAAAACGAAAATTACCCAAAAAACGAAAGCAAGAAAAAAACCAAAACAAAAGAAGAACGATTGATGACCTTGCCGACCTCTCCTTCTTCTTCAACTGGTTGAAATGGGGAAACGCTGTTATTGTTGTTGTTGTTGTTGTCATTATTGTGGTTCGTCTACGGGTTGAGATGGGGACCGCAGGAGCGAGAGCGGCACTGGTCTCTCTCTGCAGTTCATTAACACTTCAGCGCCCTGGGCTCGCCGTCGCTAACAAAATGAAGTGGCTTCACGGAGACAGAGAGAGAGATAGAGAGAGATATACAGAGAGGGAGAGATGGAGAGAGAATACTTCCATTCATTTAGACAGAGTGTCTGGACGCACTGAGATGAGGAGGAGGAAGCGATTGTGGAGGAAGAGAGGAGGGAGGGCGGGGGAGGGAGGGGCCACGCCGAGCGGTGGCTCACACGTCCACCACCATCTTTTTATGTATATCCAGACCACCCACCACCTGGGGAGAGAGGAGAGAGGAGGGAGGGAGAGATGAGAGAGGGACAGAGTGATTGAGTGCAGTGAAAGAGCGAGAGCGAGGGGAGGGTAGGGTACAGTGAGAGAGAGGCAGAGACAAAGAGGCAGTGAATTTACCAACAGCAGGATTGATGAAAAAACACACTTCTAATTTACATTTACAATTTACATTTATTGTATTTGGCAGACAATCTTATCCAAAACGACTTATCGTTGTTTTCCAAAAGCAAATACAATACAATATAGATGCTTCATTCTCATTGTTAAAATGAAAATACTGCAGAACGGGATGGAATAAAATAGCTTCGGAATGCAAAATGGCGTCAGTCCTTTTAGCGCATTGTTGGAGTTGAAGTCGCTATTTTTACGTAGCAGAGACGTGCGCTACATGCTACATGCTACCTTTTCAGTTGGAATGGAAGCCATAGTTTCTTGTCGAAAGAGGCCAGCGTTTAATATCGTAAAGCTTGACGCCGTGAACCACCCTGTGATTGGTGTGTGTGTGTGTGTGTGTGTGTGCACACACACACACACACACACCCTACGGCCGTGTAGTGTGTCTTGTTCAACACCCAATACTTTAATAGCGTAGTAAGTACTGAAACTGTATCCTGGCTTTTCTCCTCCCAGAGAGAGACCAGCGATCTTTGGCTAAATGGAACGCGTTGCGGTTCCGCTTGAGTTAGCAAGGGCGCTAAAGCTCCCATAATGTACCTCCTAATGCGTAGTGTGTAGAAGCAGGCAGTTTATGAAGGGCCAGGGTTCTCCATTAGCACTAAAAAAAATACTCACGCTCGCATAAACCGGTGGGAACGATGCGCTAGCGACAAACCTGCAAACAGCGGTTTTATGGGCAAGACGCTAGCAAACGAAACCATGGCAATGAGAGACTAGGAAGAGATACTAGCAATGAAACTTTAGCAATGAGATGCTAGCAACTAAACCGTAGCAATGAGACGCTAGCAACGAGACGCTAGCAAGTAAACCTTAGCAATGAGGCGGTAGGAACAAGATGCTAGCAACAAAACCTTAGCAATGAGATGCTAGGAATGCTAGTAACGCTGCCAATATGCTAGCAACACTAGAAACAAGACGCGAACACCACGGCGGTACCGACGGCAAGCTAGTGCCGCCGTCAGGGGCGGATGACTTACTGCACAGAACTCCTCGAAGGATATCCTTCCGTCTCCGTCCTTGTCGGCGTTGATGATGGTCTTGTCGACGATCTGCTGCAGCTGCGTGTCCTTCAGGTTGTTGCCCACCATCATCTTGAGCACCTGGAAGAGCTCCCCGTTGGAGATGTAGCCGTCCTTGTCCATGTCGTAGATCCTGAAGGCAACTGGTGGGGGAGGGGGGCGTGCGACAGGGGGAGGGGTTAACACATTCACCTGGGAGTGGACGCTCAGCTCCACGGTGGTGGCGAGATAGGCGGGAGAGAGAGGTAGAGACGAGAGAGAGAGAGAGAGAGAGAGAGAGAGAGAGAGAGAGAGAGAGAGAGAGAGAGAGAGAGAGAGAGAGAGAGAGAGAGAGAGAGAGAGAGAGAGAGAGAGAGAGAGAGAGAGAGAGAGAGAGAGAGAGAGAGAGAGAGACGTAGAGACTAGAGAGAGACGTAGAGACTAGAGCGAGAGGTATAGACTAGAGAGAGAGGTAGAGAGAGGGGTAACGAGAGAGAGAGAGGTAGAGACTCGAGAGATAGAGCGAGAGGTATAGACTAGAGAGAGGTAGAGACTCGAGAGATAGAGAGAGGTAGAGACTAGAGAGAGATGTATAGACTAGAGAGAGGTAGAGACTAGAGAGCGAGAGGTATAGACTAGAGAGAGAGGTAGAGACTAGTGAGAGAGCGAGACAGAGACTAGAGAGAGAGGTAGAGACTAGTGAGAGAGCGAGACGTAGAGACTAGAGAGAGAGGTAGAGACTAGTGAGAGAGCGAGACGTAGAGACTAGAGAGAGAGGTAGAGACTAGTGAGAGAGCGAGACGTAGAGACTAGAGAGAGAGGTAGAGACTAGTGAGAGAGCGAGACGTAGAGACTACAGAGAGAGGTAGAGACTAGTGAGAGAGCGAGACGTAGAGACTAGAGAGAGAGGTAGAGACTAGTGAGAGAGCGAGACGTAGAGACTACAGAGAGAGGTAGAGACTAGTGAGAGAGCGAGACGTAGAGACTAGAGAGAGAGGTAGAGACTAGTGAGAGAGCGAGACGTAGAGACTACAGAGAGAGGTAGAGACTAGTGAGAGAGCGAGACGTAGAGACTAGAGAGAGAGGTAGAGACTAGTGAGAGAGCGGTATAGACTAGAGAGAGAGGTATAGACTAGAGAGAGAGAGGTAGAGAGAGGGGTAACGAGAGAGAGAGAGGTAGAGACTCGAGAGATAGAGGTAGAGACTCGAGAGATAGAGAGAGGTAGAGACTAGAGAGAGGTAGAGACTAGAGAGCGAGAGGTATAGACTAGAGAGAGAGGTAGAGACTAGTGAGAGAGCGAGACGTAGAGACTAGTGAGAGAGCGAGACGTAGAGACTAGAGAGAGAGAGGTAGAGACTAGTGAGAGAGCGGTATAGACTAGAGAGAGAGAGGTATAGACTAGAGAGAGAGGTAGAGAGAGGGGTAACGAGAGAGAGAGAGGTAGAGACTCGAGAGATAGAGAGAGGTAGAGACTAGAGAGAGGTAGAGACTAGAGAGCGAGAGGTATAGACTAGAGAGAGGTAGAGAGATGGGTAACATGAGAGAGAGGGGTAGAGACTCAAGAGATAGAGAGAGGTAGAGACTAGAGAGAGAGATAGAGACTAGAGAGAGGGCTAGAGACAAGAGAGAGGTAGAGAAATAGAGGTAGAGAGGAAGAGGGAGAGAGAGACATAGTAAGAGAGGTGGAGAGGTAGAGAGAGCGAGAGACCACTGTAGGAGGAAAGTGTTCCTCTCTCAACCTGCAGAAAGTGACAATACTATATAAGGTAAGGTATATATTATTATACACCTTATATAAGTATTTATTCACTATATAGTGGACTCCATTTTGTGGGGCATCCCGAACCTTCTCGTCAATCACCTTTCCAGGTCTATTCTCTCTCTGTTTTCCCTGAATTTATCGAATTAAATTGTAATTTAAGACTATGATATATATAATCTACATTCATATATGTCATCATTATGTTACCAATGCCAAAAGCCCAGCAAGATGTTCCTGTTTTTCCTCCCTGGCCCCTTGTCCACCATATAGTGTGTTTGGAAAATGCCGCTCCAAACATTTCACCTCCCATCGGTTCTGCAGAACACTGCAGCAAAACTACAGTAAAACTGGATAAGCCTGACTGTGTGGTGGGTCATTTGGAGCTCAGTCCATGTGTGTGTGTGTATGTGTGTGTGACATACAGCTGTGGAGATTCCAGGTCCACAAAGTAAAAGTCCTGGCCAGGCCTTGCAGCTTGCCAACTAGGAACAGCAGGTACTGCTTATGAGTTAAAGAGCAACTTGCAGGTTGGCACCAGCAGTTCATTCATGTGTGAGGAAAGTATGAAACAAATGGATTAAAAAATGACTTCCCTTTCTTTTAGCCTGAGAACAGCTGGACTCGTTTTTGTCTAAGAAACAAACTTGAACGTGACGTAAGCAAGTACATTTTAGCAGGGTTCCCACACCTTCTTAAACGTCAAATTCAAGGACTTTCCAGACTCAATTCCCTCAAAACTGAGGACCCAACACGGCATAGTTTGAAACTGGGATCACGGTTAATTAGTTAATTACTGTTACAACACTGAGAATGTGTATAACGACACTTGCAGGCTTCACAGAAGCTTACAGACAATTAAAAAGAGAGAGGATTGACTGTGTGAAGACTTCTCCTCTGTTGTGCTGTAGCCTATTTACCATGTTTGAACAAAGGCCATTTTAGGTATTTTCATCCTATTTTCGAAAACTTTCAAGGCCTTGATTTTTTCCAAAGATTTCAAGGACCTGTGGGAACCCTGTGTTAGAACTACAGAGACCGGCATTGAAGAAGAGACCCGTCAGGTGGAACCCCCCCCCCCACACACATCATGTCCCAGGGCCCGCCAACTATGGGAGGGGCCCCAATGAATGTTGAATCAGTCTCAACGTCTCATTGGCTACAATCTTTCCCACATTAATTAACTGGGGATGTCGACCTGCAAGTTGCCCTTCAAGGAGTTGGATCAGCATCAGGTTGGTGCAAAAACACAAACCTTTACTCTGGGAACCTGGAACGGTCCCATCGCCGGTGTCTCTAGAACTCTCCTGTAGCCTATCAGATGAACCAGAGGGAAGCACGTCCGTTCAGGTGTACGAAGGCGGTCCAACCAATCAGAACACTCGAGTCCCTCATCGGCTCCCTCTGAAGAAGTGGGCCAGGCCAATCAGTTCAGTGTCGTGATTGGTTGAAACGACCAACTCCATGTCACATGATACGGAGAAGACTAGTACAACACTGAGGGTTTCCAGGGTAACCCACACCTGAATCACCCGTTAGCGCAGGTGGTGTTTCCCAGTCGGACAAATTAGTGGCAGGTTAGGTCACATGGTGGTGATCGACAGTTGGTTTGTGGGCGGTTTAATGTTGGGTCAATTTAGACGCAGGTGCGCAGGTTAGCCCAGCTGCGGCTAACTCTGCAGACAGGGTTGCCATCTTTTAAAATTTACAGTTGGACAAAAACCAGTTCAGTTAAGACTCCCACAGAGTTCCTCATTGGTAACCCGAAGTTTGGGCATTTCTCCAGACACATCGACTCGCACAATCCGGGGCTCCCCACTTTTGACAAATAGTGGTCACTAAACAATCAATTAATCAATAGCACCAAGAGTAACCGATCACCACGATCGAATCTCATGCACGGCATCAAACGCAGGTTGTGGAAATTACGGTAAAAATACACAACCCCCGCGTCCCCAGAGGAGGAGCTGCCGTCCCTGGGATTCGATACTCAGCGATCGGTTACTCTTCAGTAAGTCAACTGATTTTAAAATCAAATGCACTACCAATGATTTCCAGACAGCGGGCAACCCTGTCTTAACCACCGGGACCCCCAGCCCCCCGACCCCACTCCCCCCGGTGAACGATCGATACACAAACCAATACAATGCCAAACCTCCATCCTCCAGACGACGTTTTCACTACAACTTACGAACTGCGGCCCGGCCGTCCGAGACGCGGGGGGCCGTCTTGGTGGTTGTTGTAGCGGTCGGGCGAAGGAGCAGCGAAGAAGAGGAGGAGGAGGAGGAGGAGGAGAGAGAACACGGAAGCGGCGGGAGACAGAGGAGAGAAAGCTTCGGCGAGGCAGCGAGTGGGAGGGGGGGGGGGATCACATGTGGTCCCAGAGGAGGCCAGCGCCTCAGCAGCGCCCCCCTCTGGCACCACATGTGACCCTGTGGATGGGGGAGGGGGGAGGGGAGGGAGGGTCTACTTACACCGAAGCTTCTGCTCCTTGTCCCCCTTGACGCTGAACTGTGAGACGCCTTCGATGAACTCTGGGAGGGGAGAGCAACAGTCAGTACCAGCGCCACAGGACACCAGACTCAGGGAACAACAGAACTACTTCGGTACTACAGGACTACTACTACGGCGGTGGCGGCGGTGTATTGTTGCCCCCCGGATCCAGACCCAGAACCAGACGAGGTTTCGGTCACACCCAGGAAACGGCAAGACCTCTCCTTAAGTTGTGAGTTCTTCAGTTGATGCAGTTCTGCTAAATATGCAAATACCTGCGGCCATCTTGGTTTTCGACTGAACATAGGCAGAAACTGAGGCTTTGGCCAGTAAGTAATTGCTCTACATGAATTGAGCGTATTTATATCTATACCGTAGATATATACTATCTTAATGATATGTATTTTATTCTTTTAGTATATTGTTTTCTTTGAATAATTTTTGTAATGTCTGAATAGCTTGTATTATTATTATGCTGTATATTTTCTTTGGATTGGTTGCTGTATGTAATAAATAAATGCGATATGGAAAAGCTATGTGAGGTGAACTTTATACGCCTGGGCGAGGGTGTTAGTGTGTGAGCAGGACCGCAGCGTTCGGCGAGGCATTCATGTTCACGCGGCAATAACAACCGATCTTATCTGGCGGCAGCGTGACCCAGTAGGAGCACCGGCGGTTAGCTCATAGTAGAGCGCTCTCGTGTCGGATAAAAATATGAACACATCATTTATAATTAGATCGTGTAAACGAACGGGCCCTGCGGCGCTTTGTACGAACTCCACCAAACTTTGAAATGGAGGAACGTCGTCAGGGGGAGAGAAACTTTGCTGTTAAGTGAAGCAGAAATAAACCGATTCATCATCCGTTTCATACCTCCGCTAAACTTATTTCTCTGCTGACTTTTCAAGCGGTGTGGAAATGATCAAATTAAACCGAAAAGCAAAGAATACGGTTCCGACCCCTAGGGCAGGCAATTTCATCATCTCATGAAGCAGGTCTGGTATAATAAGGTTAGGAGAGATGGAAGAGAGAGATGTTGTTGGACGTGTGTGTGTGTGTGTGTGTGTGTGATCATTCCTGACTCTTGATGCATGCGGTCTTCCCACCTCCGACGGGACAACAACAACAAGCACTTGGCTCATTGAGCAATGGCTCATTGAGCATTTGATTGGCAGCAGTGACAGAATTGACTCCTACTTGTGTGTGTGTCTAAGGCAACATAAACGTTTAAAGTCCTGTAAAAAGTTTACAACTTAATATGCTGATATATGTACTAAATCAGTACTGAGAGTGTGAAATCAGTACTGAGAGTGTGAAATGAAACTGAAACCGTAAGACCCGAACGTGATGCTGTAGGAGAACAACATCGGTTCTGTAAGTGAGCGCCCGGCACGGCCGGTCAAAACGCGGTTCTGGTCACCGGTTTGGGGGCGGAACCAGAACGGCGCGGCCCACCTTTGAAGTCCACCTCCCCATTGCCGTCGGTGTCGAATATGTCGATGACCCTCTGGACAAGCGGGTTCTGCTGGAGCTCGGGTAAAGACATGAACTCCTCCACACTCAGAGAACCAGAGTTGTCCAGGTCCAGCTTCTTGAAGCGCTTCCCTAGTCTCTTAATCTCATCAGCGTCGACTAGAGAGAGGGAGAGTGAGGGAGAGAGAGAGAGAGAGAGAGAGAGAGAGAGAGAGAGAGAGAGAGAGAGAGGGGGAGATTAAAAGAGAACATACCCACAGTCCTCTCCACATTTTAACCTAGTTTTCCCGGCCGTATCTGGACCGTGTCTTGTGGCGAGGTTGAGTTCATGGGCAGAACATTTAACCAAAACCGACAGAGAGGCTGAGAGAACAAGAGCAAGAAGAGACAGAGAAAGAAAGTAGGTGGAGGAATGGAGGAGAGAGGAAGCTGGTGGCTGCTGGTGGCTGCTGGTGGTGGCTGGTCCAGGGAGGCTAGCTTAGGCTAGCTAGGTTGGGTTAGCCTAGCCTAGCACTGCTCAACCTGCATATGCGTGTTCACATGAGGATGAGCAGCAGCAGCAACACACCGACCAAATCATCAAGACCGAAAACACCGCACCTGCACCCTGAGGAAACCAAACGTAACCCTACACACAACACGCAGAGGATCCACACTGCACAACAACGCACCACAACACAAATCACAACAACAGGACTCGCACACCACAGACACACAATAAATACAACACAACACATAGAGACCTAACCACAGCATCCTGCCCTCCCTCTCTGCTGAGTGCTCCTAGCTTAGCTTAGCTTCCCAGCAGACAAGGGGAGCTTCAAGAGACTGACCACCAGACAAGAAGATTACAGACAGACTGGGAGAGATTAGCCGGTGTTGCACAAACAAGTGAGAAACACCTCCAAACTTACAGCTTTTGTGGGACAATTGCTGGGTTTTACCACCTGGGGTTCGGGCCTTGGCAGCTGCAGCCATGACTAGCCACGCCGGCTAACCAACCTAACAGCTAACACAACTACTCTAAGTAATGCTAATTCTGAGCTAGGGGCAGCAATAACGCCAGTTGTTAAATACTACATAAGCTCATTGCCATTGGAACACATGACCCGATCGACCAATCACAACCTACGACAGGGGCAGGGCTTATTAGTATTCCTAACCAGTATTGGCTGTTAATTAATCTTAGATTCTTTGAAATACACTGATTTATTACCAACAGTAGAGTCTGTTATTGGACTATCAGCGAACACCTTGAACCACAAATGTATTAGGGCAATAAAGTAATAAAGCTTTAATAAAGTCCACAAAAATATTACCAATGTCAGCATTTTCTCACACACACACTCACTCACTCACTCTCACTCTCTCTACCACCCCAGCCACTGTCGTCCAATTATTATATATCGATCAATCTCAGCATCTATCCACCCATCCATCCATCTATATAACCATATATATTATCATTAGTGCTTGTGTTTACAGGCCAGTCTTGACCTCTCCAATATGGCGGTGACATGCGATCCAAAGTCCGTTGCGGTGTCTATGTATATGTTTATGGTTCCCAGCCTCAGTTCACTAGGGTGGAACTACACTCCCACGATGCATCAGAAATAGTTTAGATACCAGCTTAGAGACAGTTAAGTTTAGGTTTTTAGTTATTCTCTGACCTATAGATTTAATAGAGTGGTTTAATAATGGAGGACGTGAAGATCATGTAAATAGTCTACAAGTATTTCTATCTGAATGTTAGGTATGACATAATCTAACTGGGGGATGAGCAGAAAGCTGCTCATCAGTGATTCAGTGATAAACAGAGGAAACAAAATGTGGATTTAATTTTACATCCAAACACTGAAGTTTTTCAGGACCCTGCCATATTCTGTCCTGGAACCCAGACTAGCATGAGATGCTGTTTGGTGAGGCTGGAAATCAAAATGAAAAACATGTGCACACACACACACCTTGTTAATAAATGCTGTGTGGATCTTCCACCGTGTTACTAGGCAACAGGAGCCGGCTAACCCTCTATCTAGCATAGCATGTAGCCCACATGGCCCACTGGAGATAGACAGACAGCAGTAGAACGAGCAGCGCCAGCTTAGCGACCTGGGTGCTATCAGCCTATCACTGTCACCCCTCCCCTCCCCCAGAACCACTACGGTCCGCTAGAACCAGGAGTCCAGAGGGATGGGCCCTGTGCCTGGGCTGTCGTTAGCTCTGTGCTAACACTACCTGGCTCTCACTAACAGGCTGCAGATAAGGGAACCTAGTTTCAGTCTAGCACAGCAGAGTTCAACAGAGGACAACTCGCTCATTCAGGATCACCAGGGATTGCATTTCCAGGACAGTCTAGTGGTTCTGGTGGTTAGCAATCCCAGAAGAAAGGTTCTGCTAGAGCTAAATAGTGGTGTGTCAGAGGCTGCTAGTGTCTGTACAGTGAGCATCACCTGGTCACCTAGTAACCACCGGCTAACCAACCTAACAGCTAACACAACTACTCTAAGTAATGCTAATTCTGAGCTAGGGGCAGCAATAACGCCAGTTGTTAAATACTACATAAGCTCATTGCCATTGGAACACATGACCCGATCGACCAATCACAACCTACGACAGGGGCAGGGCTTATTAGTATTCCTAACCAGTATTGGCTGTTAATTAATCTTAGATTCTTTGAAATACACTGATTTATTACCAACAGTAGAGTCTGTTATTGGACTATCAGCGAACACCTTGAACCACAAATGTATTAGGGCAATAAAGTAATAAAGCTTTAATAAAGTCCACAAAAATATTACCAATGTCAGCATTTTCTCACACACACACTCACTCACTCACTCTCACTCTCTCTACCACCCCAGCCACTGTCGTCCAATTATTATATATCGATCAATCTCAGCATCTATCCACCCATCCATCCATCTATATAACCATATATATTATCATTAGTGCTTGTGTTTACAGGCCAGTCTTGACCTCTCCAATATGGCGGTGACATGCGATCCAAAGTCCGTTGCGGTGTCTATGTATATGTTTATGGTTCCCAGCCTCAGTTCACTAGGGTGGAACTACACTCCCACGATGCATCAGAAATAGTTTAGATACCAGCATATAGAGACAGTTAAGTTTAGGTTTTTTAGTCTATTCTCTGAACCTATAGATTAATAGAGTGTTAATAATGCCGAGGGACGTGAAGATCATGTAAATAGTCTTACAAGTATTTCTATCTGAATGTTAGAATGTTTATGTGAACATAATCTAACTGGGAGATGAGCAGAAAGCTGCTCATCAGTGATTCAGTGATAACAGAGGAATCAAAATGTGGATTTATTTTACATCCCAAACACTGAAGTTTTTCAGGACCCTGCCATATTCTGTCCTGGAACCCAGACTAGCATGAGATGCTGTTTGGTGAGGCTGGAAATCAAAATGAAAAACATGTGCACACACACACACCTTGTTTAATAAATGCTGTGTGGATCTTCCACCGTGTTACTAGGCAACAGGAGCCGGCTAACCCTCTATCTAGCATAGCATGTAGCCCCACATGGCCCACTGGAGATAGACAGACAGCAGTAGAACGAGCAGCGCCAGCTTAGCGACCTGGGTGCTATCAGCCTATCACTGTCACCCCTCCCCTCCCCCAGAACCACTACGGTCCGCTAGAACCAGGAGTCCAGAGGGATGGGCCCTGTGCCTGGGCTGTCGTTAGCTCTGTGCTAACACTACCTGGCTCTCACTAACAGGCTGCAGATAAGGGAACCTAGTTTCAGTCTAGCACAGCAGAGTTCAACAGAGGACAACTCGCTCATTCAGGATCACCAGGGATTGCATTTCCAGGACAGTCTAGTGGTTCTGGTGGTTAGCAATCCCAGAAGAAAGGTTCTGCTAGAGCTAAATAGTGGTGTGTCAGAGGCTGCTAGTGTCTGTACAGTGAGCATCACCTGGTCACCTAGTAACCACGGCTGATCTGAAAGAATAGGATTTTATTATGACTACAGCACAGAGCACACATGTTGGACACACCTCTAATCAGGCCACGTCCGAGACAGCCACATATGCACAGTGTGCGTACGTGTGGTGAGGAGGTGTGTCCATGCGGGTGCATTAGGCCGATTGGTCTAGCTAGCTCGCTCTGCGGCACGAGGCTAATGTAGCGTCCTAAGCTAGTGCCAGGCAGAGGTCTAAATATAGACAAGGCATCCCCCCCCCTCCCTCCAGCCCCCGGGGGGAACCCCTGAGAGGAAAGGAGCACCAGTCAGCTGGTACAGAGAGAGGACGAGCTGGCCAATCACAGCGCACGACAAACCACACTGTCAGCTGTCACACCGTCGTCAAATCAGATAACATGTTATCTGATTTGAGCTATCATGACAGCTAACATATCACCCACACATGTCAGCTAACATGTGTCAGGCAACATATTTGATAACATATCATGTAACATGTTAGCTAACATATCATGTAACATACTAGCTAACATATTCACCAACATGTCAGCTAACATATATGCAAACATATTTGCTGACATGTCGGCGAATATATTTGCTAACATGCCAGCTAATATATATCAGCTAACACGCCTGCTAACATATCGCTACATATAGCATAACATATCGTTATATATAGGATAACATCTTGCTACATGTAGGATAACATCTTGCTACATGTAGGATAACATATCGCTACATATAGGATAACATATATCGTTACATGTAGGATAACATATCGTTACATGTAGGATAACATATCTCTACATATAGGATAACATATCTCTACATATAGGATAACATATCGTTACATGTAGGATAACATATCTCTACATATAGGATAACATCTCGTTACATGAAGGATAACATATCGTTACATATAGGATAACATATCGTTACATATAGGATAACATATCTCTACATATAGGATAACATATCTCTACATATAGGATACCATATCGCTACATATAGGATACCATATCGCTACATATAGGATAACATATCGTTACATATAGGATAACATATCGTTACATGTAGGATAACATATCTCTACATATAGGATAACATATCTCTACATATAGGATACCATATCGCTACATATAGGATACCATATCGCTACATATAGGATAACATATCGTTACATATAGGATAACATATCGTTACATGTAGGATAACATATCTCTACATATAGGATAACATATCTCTACATATAGGATAACATATCGTTACATGTAGGATAACATATCTCTACATATAGGATAACATCTCGTTACATGTAGGATAACATATCGTTACATGTAGGATAACATATCTCTACATATAGGATACCATATCTCTACATATAGGATACCATATCGCTACATATAGGATACCATATCGCTACATATAGGATACCATATCGCTACATATAGGATAACATATCGTTACATGTAGGATAACATATCGTTACATATAGGATAACATATCGCTACATATAGGATAACATCTCGCTACATGTAGGATAACATATAGCTACATATAGGATAACATATCGCTACATGTAGGATAACATCTTGCTACATGTAGGATAACATATCGCTACATATAGGATAACATCTTGCTACATATAGGATAACATCTTGCTACATATAGGATAACATCTTGCTACATGTAGGATAACATATCTCTACATATAGCATAACATATCGCTACATGTAGGATAACATATCGCTACATATAGGATAACATATCGCTACATGTAGGATAACATATCGCTACATATAGGATAACATATCATCTCCTACGTCTTGACACTCGTTAGATGAGGAGGAGGGATAGATGGGGGGAGAGGAGGCGCAAGAGGGGAGGAGAAGAGGATGGATAGGAGGAGGAGGAGGAGGAGGAGGAGGAGGAAGAGGAGGATCATTAGACCATCGGACACCTCCGGCCCTTCCAAACCCAGGAGGTGAGCATCTTCTCTCATGACCGGGAAGAGGAACTGACAGGAAGACAGGAGGAGGAGGAGGAGGAGGAGGAGGATGATGAGAGAGGGATGAAAGGAGGAGAGGACGAGAGGAGGAGGAAGATGGCTGACTCACTCGTCAACACCAAGGTGTCTTGCAGATAGCAAAACAAATACAGATACAGCACACCGCAACACACACACGCAACGCAATAACGGTTAAACATTCCAAAGAATAAATATATGTGGACAGTGTGTGCTAGAAAGAGGAGTATAACGTTATGAAATGTAAAGAAACTATAAAACTATAAAACCTGAGTGTGAAGTAAAAGCAGACAGTACTTACAGTGAGAGCACATCTCCAGGGGGTAGCTGGCTTCATTTCCCTGCAGAGAGACAGAGAGAGAGAGACAGACAGAGAGAGACAGACAGGTCATTACCACACATTAAATACTACGGGTGGGAGTCTTCGGGTGTTTCACGGTTTGATTTAGATTCTTGGGGTCATGATTTGATTCTTGGATCAAAATAAGTCATTCACATTTAAAAAATCCTAAAATAAATAAATAAATAAGATTCTCGATTCAGTACAGAAGTGTACTTATTTCAGGATCTACTCCAGTCCACTGTGTGCCAAGAACTAAGAAAAGCGGTGTTTTTATATTTGAAAAAGTGTTCAACTGTTCAATCATGTAAACAAAAGGGGAAACGTGTTTGGAAGTTGTGAATCGATTCGGAATCATAGAAGATAAGAGTCACGATTCTTATGTGAATCGATTTTTTGTGTGCACCCCTATTAAATACCAATACTTTATAATACTATAATACTGATACTTTTTACAGTAACCAAGGGTCAGTACAACCACATAACCACTTGTAGTCGATATATAAATATTAGTCCAACCACAACCACATCAAATACTACTTCATAAATATAGTCTTTATTACTATTACAGATCGTGATCATTTCATAGTCATTAATCGTCAATTAACAATCAATACGCTCCCTTTAGGGATGAAGAAGTCACAAATATTGCTCTAAAAGTTACACCACTCATACTCTGTTTTGATCAATCACTATCATTATTCTGCATTGAATCTGTCATGATTTTGACTTTTGCCTTTTCCTTAATAAGCACCTCATAATAACAAACATATCTTACTGTCTTTAATACTGTTATCTCCCAGCGAAGAGATGCTATCGATTAGCAGAAACCTAGCATAACCTAGCATACATAGCCTAGCATCCCTTCACTGTTCTAGAACAGTTTTAGGTTTCATTCTGTCGCCCAGCATTAAATATATTATCTACAGTATACATATGTAATAATATAATACCACACACTACATATGTGGTGCATCAGCCTCCAACAATAGAGAGACAGAGGGGTGTGTTGGCTATCTGACAAGACTGCAGTAGAGAGAGAGAGAGAGGGGGGGGGGGGGGGGGAGAAGGGAGTTCCCTGTATGGGAGGGGAGGAGGGGTTAGCCTGTAAGCAGAGAGTGGTATGTAGGGAAGTTCGATAGATAAGAGAGAGAGAGAAAGGGATAGATGAGAGAGAGAGAGAGACAGACAGACAGACAGACAGAGAGACATGGAGAGAGAGAGAGACATGGAGAGAGAGAGAGACAGACAGCGAGACAGACAGACAGACAGAGAGACAGAGAGACAGCGGGAGAGAGAGAGAGATGGATGTTGGTATTTGACTACATTGACTGAAACCTGGTCTGAATAAAGCAAATCTGACATCTTTCCAGGCACCCTGGAGGCCTGTGTGTGCAGTACAGTGGTGGTACAGTGGGCCAGCCACCGTCAGTGAGTTGTTATGTCATGTGGTATGAGGTGGCGGGTTATTTTAAGATCAGCAAAGAGCAAGAGGTGGCCCAGGATTAGCCCCGGCAGATACCAAGTGCTCCACTCCCCGCTCAACACACACACAAGCAAGGCAGTGACACTCACTCCCAACAGTACCCACCGGGGGAGCCACCCCTGCCTACCGCAGCTCAGTGGGTAGTAGAGCAAGGCACCAACACACTGCCGGGGTTCGGGTTCTATTCTCTGAGTAGAACAGTAGATAGAGCAAAGCACCAACACTGCAGGTTTAGGGGTTCTATCATGTGTAGCTCAGTTGAGCAAGGCACAAACACTGACAGGGTTAGGGGTTCTATTCCCTGTATAGCTCAGTCAGTAGACCACGGCACCAACAGTGCAGGGTGAAGATGAATTCACAGTTCGTTGTTCCCCACGTTTGCGAAGCTCTTCGTCAGGATTCTGAGTGGACACAACTACAAACGTACGAGAGATTTGCAGAGCAGCCAGTATTTATACTTCCACGTCACGCTAACCTGCCCACAAGGGGGCAGCATTCTTTACCACTAATTAGACATGAACCCACGAGCAAATCTGGAAATTGAATCACGAGACCGAATCTACGCATGTAGAAAAGCCACCGTTTTGATAGCTAGGGGTTATATTCCCTGCCTAGCTCTGGCAGGTAGAGGCAAGGCATCAACACACTGCACAGCACTGGAGCCGAGCATGTTATTAATGCACTATTCTGAAGACCCTTAGCTGTCAGGAGCAGTTTGCAGGTAAATAGCTTTGGAAAAGCAGATTGGGAGTCCAGGATTACAGACTCAGGAGAGGATTCTGGGATAGCTAGCTAGCTAGGCTCAGGTTCAGAAATAACCTCTAAACCCCTGGCTCACCTTCCCCTGGCGAGCACCAAACACAAAACCTCCATCTCCGTGGAGACCATTATGAAAGAGGAGAGTGGGAAACATGGGGGTGGAGAGGAAACAGGGAGTTGGTTGGTGGGCGGGTGACTAATGGTAAAACATTGTTTCATTTTTTTTTTTTGCATAAATCAAGATATCGCTCAATTCTTTGAGATTCATATGTTGGTGTAGTAGCGTGTATAGGAAGACAACGCAGGTGTTCACTGGTTCAATAGTTCACAGGATGTACAAGAATACAGATCTTACTCTCTCAGGTGGACTGCAGACACTAGGAGTACAAACACACACGAGCATTTCAATTCAGGCTCAAATTAGACAAAATCTAGCGTAGTCAGTCTACGTTTCAATCTGTTAAATCAGATAGATTCCATTTGCCACAATTGTACAACCTCCATACTCATATTACGACCATGACATCTACAATGTGTCTTACATTATGATACCAAATAGTATATACAGTATATATAAACCAGCTGTCGCGAGTCAGACATATAGAGGAAGAGAAGGGAGAGACAGACAGAGATGGTCGAGAAAGATAGAGAGAGACATTCAGTACAAAGTACAGAGAGACAGACCGATAGAGAGGGATAGTCGAGGTACAGACTAAGGTTCTCTGATCAGGATGTTTGAGGCCGATCAATGATTTGTGGTAACAGTATTGGCCGATTCCGATCACTTTGTATATCAAGGATTAAAACGAAGAAATGAGAAGGTATCAAGAATTGACAACTATATATTTATTGGCAGGTTTCATATTTGATCATTCATATTCAGATTCATTCAAACACTAATACTTCATTTAGGGAAATCGGCCTATTTTTTATATTAAACTAAGCCATAACATGCATCCTCTCTGCCAGGCCTTGCTGATATGAACAAAAATGTTAATAATATTAACATAATGATTGTATTATAATTATAATAATTGTATTTTTGTACAATAATAATAATAATAATACTGTTTGTTAGGCCTATAGTCACTGACTGGGGAGGTGACGGGGTGTAAAATAGCGGACCTTTAACTTAACTTCTCCGTCTGCTACACACATCTGTTCCCATACTGACACATCACATACTGATCCAGAAGAAAACCCAAAACAGCCACGTGGCCCACTTAACTCTGATCTCTAGAACCACGTCTCTCTAGAATCTAGAACCTTCAGAGGGTTCCAGCCCACCATCTTAAGGACCACATTACGGCCAATCTTTGAACTCCGGAGAATTCTTCACCGGCCAGCAGGGCACATGGACCAGACCAGCTATCTATAAACCCAGACGGTGGGATCGGATTCCCAGAGCTAAATGTAATTACGGATACCACAGCGCTCCGAGTGAGTCCGCAACGGAGAAACATTCCCAGAGAGGCCCCGCCAATCTAAAAGGTTACGGTTCCTCTAGTAGCGACCCAGAGGTCAGGGTTGCCCTGGTAGAGACCCAGAGGCTAGGGTTCCCCTAGCGGAGACCGAAAGGTTAGGGTTCCTCTAGTAGAGAGAGGAGGGGTTAGCCTGTAAGCAGAGAGTGGTATGTAGGGAAGTTCGATAGATAAGAGAGAGAGAGAAAGGGATAGATGAGAGAGAGAGAGAGAGACAGACAGACAGACAGACAGAGAGACATGGAGAGAGAGAGAGACATGGAGAGAGAGAGAGACAGACAGCGAGACAGACAGACAGACAGAGAGACAGAGAGACAGCGGGAGAGAGAGAGAGATGGATGTTGGTATTTGACTACATTGACTGAAACCTGGTCTGAATAAAGCAAATCTGACATCTTTCCAGGCACCCTGGAGGCCTGTGTGTGCAGTACAGTGGTGGTACAGTGGGCCAGCCACCGTCAGTGAGTTGTTATGTCATGTGGTATGAGGTGGCGGGTTATTTTAAGATCAGCAAAGAGCAAGAGGTGGCCCAGGATTAGCCCCGGCAGATACCAAGTGCTCCACTCCCCGCTCAACACACACACAAGCAAGGCAGTGACACTCACTCCCAACAGTACCCACCGGGGGAGCCACCCCTGCCTACCGCAGCTCAGTGGGTAGTAGAGCAAGGCACCAACACACTGCCGGGGTTCGGGTTCTATTCTCTGAGTAGAACAGTAGATAGAGCAAAGCACCAACACTGCAGGTTTAGGGGTTCTATCATGTGTAGCTCAGTTGAGCAAGGCACAAACACTGACAGGGTTAGGGGTTCTATTCCCTGTATAGCTCAGTCAGTAGACCACGGCACCAACAGTGCAGGGTGAAGATGAATTCACAGTTCGTTGTTCCCCACGTTTGCGAAGCTCTTCGTCAGGATTCTGAGTGGACACAACTACAAACGTACGAGAGATTTGCGAGCAGCCAGTATTTATACTTCCCACGTCACGCTAACCTGCCCACAAGGGGGGCAGCATTCTTTACCACTAATTAGACATGACCCACGAGCAAATCTGGAAATTGAATCACGAGACGAATCTACGCATGTAAAAAAGCCACCGTTTTGATAGCTAGGGGTTATATTCCCTGCCTAGCTCTGGCAGGTAGAGGCAAGGCATTCAACACACTGCACCAGGCACTGGAGCCGAGCATGTTATTAATGCACTATTCTGAAGACCCTTAGCTGTCAGGAGCAGTTTGCAGGTAAATAGCTTTGAAAAGCAGTTGGGGAGTCCAGGATTTACAGACTCAGGAGAGGATTCTGGGATAGCTAGCTAGCTAGGCTCAGGTTCAGAAATAACCTCTAAACCCCTGGCTCACCTTCCCCTGGCGAGCACCAAACACAAAACCTCCATCTCCGTGGAGACCATTATGAAGAGGAGAGTGGGAAACATGGGGGTGGAGAGGAAACAGGGAGTTTGGTTGGTGGCGGTGTGACTAATGGTAAAACATTGTTTTCATTTTTTTTTTTTTTGCATAAATCAAGATATCGCTCAATTCTTTGAGATTCATATGTTGGTGTAGTAGCGTGTATAGGAAGACAACACAGGTGTTCACTGGTTCAATAGTTCACAGGATGTACAAGAATACAGATCTTACTCTCAGGTGGACTGCAGACACTAGGAGTACAAACACACACGAGCATTTCAATTCAGGCTCAAATTAGACCAAATCTAGCGTAGTCAGTCTACGTTTCAATCTGTTAAATCAGATAGATTCCATTTGCCACAATTGTACAACCTCCATACTCATATTACGACCATGACATCTACAATGTGTCTTACATTATGATACCAAATAGTATATTACAGTATATATAAACCAGCTGTCGCGAGTCAGACATATAGAGGAAGAGAAGGGAGAGACAGACAGAGATGGTCGAGAAGTAGGAGAGACATTCAGTACAAAGTACAGAGAGACAGACCGATAGAGAGGGATAGTCGAGGTACAGACTAAGGTTCTCTGATCAGGATGTTTGAGGCCGATCAATGATTTCTGGTAACAGTATTGGCCGATTCCGATCACTTTGTATATCAAGGATTAAAATGAAGAAATGAGAAGTATCAAGAATTGACAACTATATATTTATTGGCAGGTTTCATATTTGATCATGTCGATATTCAGATTCATTCAAACACTAATACTTCATTTAGGGAAATCGGCCTATTTTTTATATTAAACTAAGCCATAACATGCATCTCTCTGCCAGGCCTTGCTGATATGAACAAAAATGTTAATAATATTACATAATGATTGTATTATAATTATAATAATTGTATTTTTGTACAATAATAATAATAATAATACTGTTTGTTAGGCCTATAGTCACTGACTGGGGAGGTGACGGGGTGTAAAATAGCGGACCTTTAACTTAACTTCTCCGTCTGCTACACACATCTGTTCCATACTGACACATCACATACTGATCCAGAAGAAAAAACCCAAAACAAGCCCACGTGGCCCACTTAACTCTGATCTCTAGAACCACGTCTCTCTAGAATCTAGAACCTTCAGAGGGTTCCAGCCCACCATCTTAAGGACCACATTACGCCGATCTTGAAACTCCGGAGAATTCTTCACCGGCCAGCAGGGCACATGGACCAGACCAGCTATCTATAAACCCAGACGGTGGGATCGGATTCCCAGAGCTAAATGTAATTACGGATACCACAGCGCTCGAGTGGAGTCCGCCACGGAGAAACATTCCCAGAGAGGCCCCGCAATCTAAAAGGTTACGGTTCCTCTAGTAGCGGACCCAGAGGTCAGGGTTGCCCTGGTAGAGACCCAGAGGCTAGGGTTCCCTAGCGGAGACCGAAAGGTTAGGGTTCCTCTAGTAGAGACACACACGCTCTCACACACACACACACACACAACACCACACACAACACAACACACACACACACACACACACACACACACACACACACACACACACACACACACACACACACACACACACACACACACACACACACACACACACACACACACACAGTGACTAGTTTTATGACACCAACATAGGTGGATGCGTTTATGACACAAAACTAGTCACTAATCAGTGGTCGGTCAGTAGAAGTGTAATGAACAGATATCTGCATATGAATGCAATGCATATTTTATTTAGCTTTGTAAAAATTGTATACAAAGCACTTAACAATATTGCCCCACATTCACCCATTCATACATGGATGGCGTGTCAACCATGCAAAGTAACAACCAGCTGGTTGGGAGCACTTTGGGTCAAGTGTCTTGCTCAGGGACACCTTGACACTTCAAACCAGCAACCCTTCAGTTGCCAGACAACCGTCCTACCTCCTGAGCCCCTGCCGATCTAAAATCTATCTACTGTACATTTCACATCATTTACCATCTGGGATGGGACAATCTTATCTTAGAATACTAATTGACAATTTGATAATGACAGCAAAGACGCACACACAAAGCAGTGTAGCATGTGAGCAATTATCCCTGCAGCTCGTGGAGCTAGCATGCCATCTCGTGAGCTTGCAATCTTACATATTCGCATGATGTTATACTGTACAAACACACACACAATATGTGATGTCATACCTTATATCGACCATACACTACAGTGATATTAGTATTAATATTAGTAGGCTATTAGTATTAATATCTTTAAGACTAACATTAAGACTTGTAGAATGCCCTCCTCTAAACACAGGTCTTTAAATGGTGATTTGTAGGTCGTACAGTCTCTTACAGTCATTATCTCATCTTAACCTCCTCTTAAGACTGTCAGAGACCCAATAGGAAGACAACGCAGGTGTTCACTGGTTCAATAGTTCACAGGATGTACAAGAATACAGATCTTACTCTCTCAGGTGGACTGCAGACACTAGGAGTACAAACACACACGAGCATTTCAATTCAGGCTCAAATTAGACCAAATCTAGCGTAGTCAGTCTACGTTTCAATCGGTTAAATCAGATAGATTCCATTTGCCACAATTGTACAACCTCCATACTCATATTACGACCATGACATCTACAATGTGTCTTACATTATGATACCAAATAGTATATACAGTATATATAAACCAGCTGTCGCGAGTCAGACATATAGAGGAAGAGAAGGGAGACCCAACCACCGGCGAGAACACCAGAATCATCTGAGAGAGTTCTGAGAGTTGTCAGGCTGTGACCCACCTCCAACTGGACCGTGACCCACTAAACCAACAGCTGGTTCTGAAGCTCTTCATTTTTGCTACACTTGCTAGTACCAAGGTAGTGTGGTACCAACTGATGGTACTGGGACTGATGCAGGGCCGGGCCAAGCGAGGCGAGGAGACTAAATTGGGATTGAGTGGGCTGTGGATGGAGGATGGAGCACTGCTCAGCCGGGCTTCCAGCATACAGACTCCTCCTGGTCCTCCGCCATCGCTTTTATACATTTTACATTAGATCTGTGTGTATGTGGGTGGCGCCTGATTGCTCGGCAGCATATGGCCCCCTCATAAGTGTGGATCATTTCCCGGCCCGAATCGACCCCCACTTCCATCCCCACGGCAGTTTGGCCCAGTCCGTTTTAGACAGGACTGTGAAGACCTGGTTCTGATCTGCAACCCCGTGGATATGACGAATAAATAAGTCTCGGACGGGGTCTTCAACTCAACTCGGGGCCATCTAAATCCAGTCCCTTCTGATCCATGCACCCAATAATAATAATTATTACTATAATTATACTACTCGGTGTATAAGGTTATGAGGCAACACACCTTCATAATACGGACTGGCGATCGATCAATCGATCAATTAAGAGAGAGCCGATGAACCGGGGGACCTACACACACACACTGCAAATAGATGGCTAGAAATAGAAATGAAGGCAACACTAGGGTCCTTTTCGTGTGCAATGTTGCGGGAAATAGAAGCACGAACTAGGCGATGTTTCGACTGTCAACATGATGGGAGACCACGGAGTCCATGGAAGAGGAGGAGGAGGAGGAGAAGGCTGGGCGCCACTACGAGGTGATGGGATGGGAGGGGAGAAGGTAAAAAAATGGAGCATAATAGTAATCATCGTGTTTCTCTTCCGAAATAATAATAATAATAATAATAATAATAATAATAATAGCATGACACGTCAAATGTCGTCGCATAAGCTCGAACGAGGCCGAACGAGACGGATCTCGGTTGTCAAGTCGATCATCATCAGGGGCGGGGGGGTCCATCAGGGTGGCTGGCTGGCGGGCTGGCGGCTGTCAGGGGAAGGGTCGCACCGATGGGGGACGTGGACGGGGACGGGAAGGGAAGGGACGGGACGGGGAAGGGATGGCTGCTGGAAGAGAAGACATGGACGGGAGCCGACCACCGACCCAAAGCACTCGGAGGGAGGGAGTGAGGGAGGGAGGGAGGGAGCGGGAAAAGCAGCTGTCAATACGGTTGGAAATACGGTTGGAAATACGGTTAACCACCACCACCACCACCACCACCAGGCCCGCCGCTCCTGCTGCCCACTCGTCGTGTGTGTGTGTGTGTGTGTGTGTGTGTGTGTGTGTGTTTATCCATCCGAAAATAATAAATATATATATATGTGTGTGTGTGTGTATACGAGTCGTTTTTCTTACCATCTTGCCGGTTGGACGACGAAATCCAGACGACACGGAGGAAAAACGGAAAACGCGGCGCAGAGAAACCGTTGGGCGTCTTCTGTTTTTGGCGGGCTTTCGCGCTCGTCGTCGTGGTCGTCGACGTTATGGTGCTGCTGGTGGTGGTGGTGGTTGTTGTTGTTGTTGTTGTTATTATTATTAAAGCGCCGACCGTGTTCACTGCAGAGCGGAGCCGCTGGGTGGAGGCTCGGTGTGACCAGCAGGAGGAGCAGGAGGAGGTGGTGGTGGTGGAGGAGGAGGTGCGGTTTAGCCCCACATCCGGGGACTCCTCCTCCTCCTCCGCGGCGGCGGGTCTCTCGGTGAGCGGGTCTCTCGGTGTGCGGTGGCGCCCCCCCGTGGCGGCTCGCATGCGGTGCACCTCAAAATATGAGCGAACTATGACTTTATTTATTGATACCAGATGGAGAAACAAAAATCTAATGCATGTGGGTGTGAAAATGTATAATTTAAAGAGCCACTAGAGAGCAAAATATAGCCGATCCACATAGGTTTACACAACATGGTGTCTATGGTGTCTTCCTTCGTATTGTACTCTATTGATCTCTTTAATGTATCTCTTTATTCATCATCTCTTTATTCATTATGCCAAGTGAAACGTAAAACGTACGGCAAATACATAATATTGACGTGGATGCTTACATATAAGCGAAGAAGCAAACGTTTCCTCCAAAACGTCACTGCTTGAATTCCCTGAGGCGGCAGTACTGCTGCTGACCTCCAGGGGGCAGTGAAGGACAGCTGGTCTTCATTTTTTTTAATTTATGAGATCTTTCAATTGCAATTTTCCCTAAATGCTAATGATATTGCGTTTGCTTTATTCATTTGGAATGCACACTAGGTTTATGTGGAAGTGGGCGTGAGAAGATTAATTCATAACTAACCAATAACTAATTGGAAATGGCTGTGTTCTTACAGTACAATCGTGAGAAAGTGTCAAAATGAAAGAACACCAACACATGAGAAGACATACATTCAGTTTACTTTCAACATGGCATCAGATCACAATGTGCTTCTCTTTAAATACATCAGTACTATGTCACAGTAATACAGAACATTCTTCTAAAGGTATAAAAACAAACACCAGGGCTTGGCACCGGAGAGAGAGACAGGAGTACAGTCTGGCGAGAGACCCCTGGAGGTACCACATGACGCCAGTCATGTGACGACAGAGCTTAATCCCAGAGGGGTCACGTGACTAACAGACCATAATCCCAGAGGGGTCACGTGACTAACTGACCATAATCCCAGAGCATATCCGGGGACAAAAATGAACAGATCTCCCAACGCAGAGAGAGAGATGAGACACATTCAGATTCAAGACACTTGTGGAAACCCAGCAGGAAGTTGTGCGTCGACAACTTCCTTCACCCGGTCGACTATGAAACAGCCATTCACGCGTACTGACAGCCGACCTGTAGCAGAGCTTATATAAAGACACCTTGACACACACACATATGGATAGTGTAAACGGCATGTGTTCTCACACACACACACACACACACACACACACACACACACACACACACACACACACACACACACACACACACACACACACACACACACACACACACACACACACACACACACACACACACACACACACACACACACTTTCCATTGGATTTTCGTCGTTAAACAGACATTTAAGAGCGGTAGTAAGAACATAATCAACGGAGGCACGGTTCAGAGGACAAGAACTGCCTTCTGGAGTTTAAAAGTACGATTACAAATAGTCTTCAAAGTACAGACATGTCGTGTAAATGAGCTTGGATGGTTGAAGTCCACCTGAATCCTCCCTCCACTTCCTGTCGGGAGATTGGAGAAGAGGAAGTGGTCATCATCACAGCACCGGGGGCATTGAGGTATGGATGAGGCTGCCGCAACATGGCGGCCATAGTGTGCAGTTTCCTGACGATCTCTAGGCTGTGCTTAACACCTGCTCCATGCTTCAGACAGCTAACCCAACACCTCAGCCTTTTAAAGAGTCCACAATACACCAGAATCAAAGTGTCAGGGTGAGTGCCCCCCGCTGGTCACACAGGTTACTGCAACCACTGTTCCTGATTGGTTGAGTTGGTGCAGGTGTCATCTCATCACCTTTTGATTGGACCAACCAGAGCGCAGCGCAGTGCTTGCAGTAACCAGTGATCAGCTGATGGAGGCGGCGCTGTTTTCACGGAGATGGAGCAGGTCGGGCTGGAATAAAAAAAATAAAATAAAAAGGTTCCCAGGCTGTGATTGGACGGTCAGATTGGCGCCGGCGGAGGGGCGGGGCCTACGTCACCGCCTGTTGGACTCCATGTAGTGGAAGATGGCGCCCAACGCCCAACTGGTCTCCACGTCGTCGATGGTGCGGGCCAGCTAGAAGAATGAATGAATTTCTTTACTTGCATAGGGACAAAGAACATTTACCTTATAAAACAAGGAGAGATGTAATGTACCAGGTTTTTAGCAAATTGCTATTTTCCGCCCGTAGTCCCTGGGCAGGTAAGTACAATTATTAAATAGAAAATTACACATTAAAAGAGTACATGAGAGTACCACTCACCTTGAGGATCTTGTCGGGGAGGAAGCCCAGCTCTTGGAGCAGCACGGAGATGTAGGTGAGGTCCAGACACAGGAAGGGGTTTTTAACCGGGGGGACAGACACACCCCCACACACTGGAGTACACACACACACACACACGCACACACGTATTATTACTGATCATCTGTATGGTTCAGAGTGGTCACAGTGTGGTGCTGGAATAGCACTGTGTGTGGTGCAGTACAGAGGTGCGGCCACACGGGGGCACCATCTCACCTCTTTTGGCAGCGTCGCTGTAGTCCGACACTTTAACCGTGCCGCCTTTCTTCTCCTCTGTCAGACAAAACGCAACAAACAATCAAACAACAGGACAACAGTTATCGACCAACCCAGGCCACCTCTAAATTCATTAGACACTGAAGAGAAACCACAGGATAAGTTCATCAGTGTAGGAACTACATTCAGAGACCAATATTTATTCATCATCCTCTTTTCATAATCAATAAGAATCCATCACGGCAGCCATTTTGGATCCATACGTCGACCTGTCAGATCCAATATGTCAGCCGTGTCAGAGTTTGTCTCACAGAAACTAGCTTTAGCGCTATGAGGGAAAATGTTATGTATGGCTGACTAACGTAGCGACGAAACAAACCATCAATGTAATTGTTGGGTCTGCTTTTGACCTATATTTCAATATTTGCATTGATTCATTGATTAATTTGCGTTTGAGTATAGGGTTGAGAGCAGACCTATGAGGCCCAGGTCCACGGCCAGGTCGTAGTAGAAGGAGAACGCGTAGAAGTCTACGTCTCGGGTCTCCGACGCCTTCTGGACCTTCTTGTACAGAACCTTTTCCACCTTGGTCAGGCACGAGTCGTACACCGGCTCACCTGGAGAACACCACCCACCGGGTTAGACCAGGACAGAACAGAACAGGTAACACCAGACCAGATCGGATAGCATGGCCTTAATTATAATCCCAGACTAGACCAGACCGGACCAGGAACAGAATAGATTAAGCCAGAACAGAACTGATAATACCAGACCGGACCAGACTAGACTAGATCAGACTAAATAACATGTAGGAACAGACTAGATTAAGCCAGATCAGTCTAGACCAGGAAAAGACTAGGATAAGCCAGACAAGACCACATGAGACCATACCAGACTAGATAGCTTGACATGGTCTAATAATAATAATAATAAACAGTGTCATCTTCCCGACCATCTCACCTTCCTTCTGCCCTCTCACGGTATAGAGCACGTCTCCATGCCTCCACTGGCTGGAGTGCTCTGGAGCAAGGCAGGGGCTGACCAGCTCCGCGCTGCCTGCTGGGAGAGACAGAGCCAGGGTCACAGATCTACCACAGAGAGGTGTTTCAGTATTACATTACTAGTGATGGACAGCGTCCGCCACCTGGTGGTCAACTGGTGGCTGGGCCTTAAAAACATCCAAGATGTTAACGACTTAACTTGCGATTAATTAAGAAAGAGAAAAAAAAAAAGATAACCTAGATCAACACATGCAAGACTATGGCACAGAGGGACAGCATAAGAGAGAGTGCTGAAAGTGTGAGAGCTGAAAGTGTGACGAATATAGAGCCTGTGGGTGAGAGAGAAATACACAGGGATAGACAGAGAGGTGGTGGACTAGAGAGAGAAAGAGAGAGATGGAGAGAGAGGGATGGAAACCTAGAGAAAGGGAAGGCGGGAGAATAGAGAGAGGGAAGGAGGGAGGGAGGGAGGGAGGGAGGGAGGGGATTTAGTGCATGGGAGGGATGTAAATCTAGAAAGAGGGAGGGACGAAGAGGAGAGGGAGTGATGGATGGAGGGAGGGAGGAATGGAGGGCGAGGTGGATGATGGAGGACGGAGGGAGGGGGTGGAGGACAGAGGGAGGGGTGGATGATGGAGGGAGGGGTGGAGGAGTGCTGACAGCTAAACCCCAGCTCTAACATCTGTCAGACGAGGAACTAATCTTGGTTAAAAGATGAGGTAATAGCTTATTTATCAGGAGCGGCAGCGAATTAAACCGGAGAATATTAAAGAGGAGGAGGAGTCACGTACCAGGAGCGTCTTGACCCTCCACACCCCCCAGGACAGCTAGCCGAGCCGAGAGGAGACCCAGGCCCAGATAGCTGGAACACACAGGACCATGTCAACATGTTAACACACACAGGAACACGTCAACACACGGGAACACGTCAGCACACGGGAACACGTCAGCACACGGGAACACGTCAACCGGAACACGTCAGCACACGGGAACACGTCAGCACACGGGAACACGTCAGCACACGGGAACACGTCAGCACACGGGAACACGTCAGCACACGGGAACACGTCAGCACGCGGTAACACGCCAACACACGGGAACACGTCAACACACGGGAACACGTCAACACACGGGAACACGTCAACACACGGGAACACGTCAACACACGGGAACACGTCACCATGTCAACACACAGGAACACGTCAACACACGGGAACACGTCAACACACGGGAACACGTCAACACACGGGAACACGTCAACACACGGGAACACGTCAACACATGGGAACACGTCAACACACAGGAACACGTCAACACACGGGAACACGTCAACACACAGGAACACGTCAACACACAGGAACACGTCACCATGTCAACACACAGGAACACGTCAACACACAGGAACACGTCAACACATCAACACACAGGAACACGTCAACACAGTAGAGTGTGGGTGGAGGCGGTAGAGGGTGAGGAGGGGTACCTGTGGGAGTAGAGGGTGTAGCTGCTGTTGAACATCTGGATGGAGCTGATGTAGTCGATGGGGGAGGTCTGGATGGTCTTCTGGAGGGTGAGGATGAGGAGGAGGAGCAGGGGGGGGGGGGGGTGAGGAGAGGTTCATGCTGGACCCGGAGGCTGACCCAGTAAGTTTAAACAAGCGCTTACCTCGTCCTGAGGGGAGAAGGTGATCTGGGTGGAGCCTCCGCCCAGGTCCAGCATGCCCACAGTGGACGAGTCAGCACCGCTCAGACTACCTGCAGAGAGAGAGAGAGAGAGAGAGAGAGAGAGAGAGAGAGAGAGAGAGAGAGAGAGAGAGAGAGAGAGAGAGAGAGAGAGAGAGAGAGAGAGAGAGAGAGAGAGAGAGAGAGAGAGAGAGAGAGAGAGAGAGAGAGAGAGAGAGAGAGAGAAGAGAGAGAGAGAGAGAGAGAGAGAGAGAGAGAGAGAGAGAGAGAGAGAGAGAGAGAGAAAGAGGTGGAGGAGACAGAATAAATAACATGAAATAATAAATATGAAGCAGACAGATTAATAATTATGGAGTAAGGTTCAAAAGTGTACGTTTGTGTACCAGTGAAATAACAATGAACAGGAAGTAGCTCTACTATTCGGCCTAAATATTCCCATCACCACGCCTTCTAACACACACACATACACACGCACACACTTTAATCGTGTGCATCAACAAGTTCTGTGCAGAGGTCAGAGTACCAACACCGGGTTCAAAGGTCATCAGATCTCACCCTGACCAAGGGAGACCTCTGATTGGACGATGACCCAAGGTCAGCCTGGCACCATGTTGGCCAACATATACATTTGCTAAGCAATCGGCCCGTTCCCTAGCAGGCACGTGTTTAATGGGCACTGCAGCTAGTAGCTTCAAGAAGGCGATCATGTGACTGTGTGCTGCTTTGTTCAATTAGGCTTCTGATTGACCGGGACAGACGATCAACTCACCTGTCAGGAAGTTTACGGTGATCCACGCCGAAATCCCTACAGAGAAAAAGAGACACACGACACACACACACAAACATACAGTAGAGTTAACATCATAACAGGCATCTCTGGGGGGCGGGCCTGAGGAGAGTGCTGGCGGAGGTCAGTGGAGACGCGAGGATCTGTAGCTTCGCTGTAACGTTTGATCTGCGCTCTGGTAATTCCTCGACCACATTAGTGCCTTTTACCATGGCGGTATTAGTGACGACCTCCGACCCCCGGCCCGGGGACCAGAGCGGGTTTAGGAGGCTGTATCATTGGAGCTTTGACGTAAGACACTAAGAAGCAATTTACAAACAAACAAACACACACACACACACACACACACACACACACACACACACACACAACGAGGGACCGAGGGATGTGGGGGGGATGCGGGGCAAGCAAGCTGGAGGCGGTTACTTAGCAACCTCATCATGGGCCGATGGGCGGCAAGCACCACTTAGACCTTTAGATTAACAATAAGTCCCGTCCATCCCGCCTCATCTGCCGCGGATAAAGACCACTAACTGATCATAAGAAGACCCTCGGGGAGTTAGCCGCCTGGTGCTAGTGCTAGCATTAGCACTCGCTAGCACTAGCTTGATTGCTAACTCGGACACAGGACGGGGGGGGGGGGGGGGGGGGTCACTACGCTAGGTTACTACCTAAGCCACTCGGTCGAAGATGATAATTTCAGACTCAGAAATGAATAGATAATCACTACACCCCCCCCCCCCCCAACTCCCAGTGAGATTAAACAGGACGTTATCCTACAGGGACATAATTGCTTGTATGAACTACTTTAAAAGGATTGGATGAGAGGGTCTGTGAGTTGCGTTGCGTCTGTACCGAGGATGCTTTTAAAAAAACAGCACATACATGTAGTATGTGCGCATTTATAAATAGATATACTCTGTATCTAGAACCGTGGTATTGTTGGACATGGGGGGGGGGGGTTTAATGGATGGAGAAAACACACACACACACACACACACACACACACACACACACACACACACACACACACACACACACACACACACACACACACACACACACACACACACACACACACACACACACACACACACACACACACACGCACGCTACCTTCATCTGTGCCATCCATGATGGACACGGCGTTGTTCCTGGACAGGAAGGGAGACTCTGAAAACACTGCCCTCACCTGAAGAGAGGAGGAAGTGCACTTTAAATGGAGCTCTGAATGTACATTCAAGGCATTTAACAGAGTTTCCGCAAGTCCTTATGAATTCTCCTTCACATCTTTCCTAGATCATGAAGTTTTGCGTCAAGGTTAAGGAAAGGTGGTTAGGAAAGGACAGAGAGACACAGAGAGAGAGAGAGAGAGAGAGAGAGAGAGAGAGAGAGAGAGAGAGAGAGACAGACAGGTGCAACAGGAGATCGGACACACCTGTAACTGGATGCTAATGTAAGAAAGCACTTCATATGAACGGCGGCCTGTTGTTCATCTGCTCCGCACGCTAACGGCTAAGTGTACCTCGCTACCCTACTAGCTCGTATTTAGCTGCGGTGCGTTACGCAATTGAATCACTTTAGCTAATATCCTCGCGGGAAGCTAATGCCCCTACATTCCTCAGCGCTGGTGCCGGTTGGGTGTTTAGGGGCGGAAAGTCTATTAAATCTTTTAAGTAATCAGCAATAACAGGACTAGGCCAGTCAGCCAAAATGAGTTAATCGTGGCTTTAGTTCCATTAGTGCCGAACGTAAACCCAGGAAGCAGCATTGTTGTGAGGCAGCGGCCGGGAGCGACCACAGCTCTACGGAGAAAACCACTTTTCCTTAAACACAGCGTGCTCTAGTAGCGTGAATACGGTTTAGGAGTAACTAGCTACATACAGTATTCAGCTAGCTACGGTATTTAGCTAGCTAAAATATTTCGCTGGTCATATATTTGGCGAGGTGCATTGATATTGGACAGGTTTATAGTTAAACTAGGTACCGCTACAGATAGCTACAGTATTTAGCTAATTACTACAGATAGTTACAGTACGTATCTACAGCTAGCTACAGTATTTAGCTACAGCTAGTTACAGTATTTAGCCACACAGCCACAAATAGCGGCAGTAGCTCAGGAGGTAAGAGCGGTTGCCTGGCAACAGGAAGGTTGCCGGTTCGATCCCCGGGCTCCACCTAGCTAAGTGTCGAGGTGTCCCTGAGCAAGACACCACCAAACCATAACTGCTCCTGACGGGTCTTTGAGTACCTTGAAAAGCGCTATATAAGTCTTATGTATTATTATTATTTATTAACTGTAAAGTGCTTTGGATAAAAGCACAATGTAAATGCAATCCATTCAGTACTTAGCCACAGCTAGCGACAGTATTTAGCCACAGCTAGCTACAGTATCACCTGGCCAGGTACGGGTCTCACCTTGTTGAGGAGCTGGGTAGCCTTCTCACCGGGCAGCAGGCGCAGGCCGGCGGTGGCCTTAAGGACCACCGGCGTGTTGTTCCACAGCGTGGGGGGGATGCTGCCCTTGGCCACCTCAAACAGCTCCAGGAGCCCTGCGGTGCACTGGGGCCAAGGAACACAGGGCAGAACCTGACTCAAAGCAGAACTACTGTCAACATGTTAGGAGGAAGATGGCCGGTCTCCCAATTCACAGCTTACTGCTGCAGGGTAATCCTGCTGCCATGTTTCAAACAGGATGAATAGCTAGGTCTATTAAATATCATCACTGACAATATAAACCAACATCAGGTTTAGTTTCGATCCAAACAGTGTATGCCAACATCTCAGACTTCTTCTACGACTGAGTTGTTCGCAATAGATAGTTATCTTCAATAAATCAAATAAAGAGAGGGATTAAATGTACTTTTGTCTCATTGTTTGTGTCAGATAGGGTGAGGACTCAGGATATACTACAATTCAACATCATCAAAAGGTCAGACAGCGACAACATCTATCTTTTTTGGACCACTTTGTCAAATTTATCAGTTGGGGTCGGCACCTCTCGTATTTCTCAGAAGTGGACCTGAATGCCTCGTCACACTCTGAAGGCGGTAATTGCCGTTAGTCCCATATGACTTGAACTTGAACGCAGCATACACAGTTAGGGATGCCTCTAGCATGGGTAGTGTTAGCTAGCGTTGTGGACGGTACCTGATCTGGATCGTCAGCGTAGGCAGACAGGCCCGGTGTGATGGCTCTGAACGTTTCATGAGCTAATTTAGGAACCTCTGTAAGAATAGACAGAAGAGACGGTGAATTACAAACACAACAACCACACAGGGGCTTAACATTCTTGTTGCTACTATCAACTCACACTACTTTCCTAATCTTATTTGACCAAATATTTGAATTAATCTCTCAGCCAAAGTAACTTTTGACCTCTACCTACATAAACCTCTTAATAACAATCCATGGCCGCATAACTAACGCACACTGAGAACTCACCATTAGCAAGGACTAGCTCCCGGGCTAGCTCCAGGGCTAACAAAGGCCAAAATAGCACTCAGCCTGTGTGGTTTAGCTTAGCATTGTGATAACTAAGCCATTTGGAAGGCCATTTGCTATATCCGGAATTAAGAGCAAAGCTTCTTTTGTTCCAAGCGGGTAATTAATACATTTATGGCTTTTTTAAATACACTAAAAGCAAAACCATGGGGCACAAGGGCTTCTGTTGTTATACAACTTAATGTACTTTATATGAATGGTTTACCATGCAAATGTTTCCAGATACAGAAGGGATTTAACGCTCTCTCTCCACTTACAGAACAATGCAGGTCACCTGGGAGGTGACATACATTATAAGTAATAGTGTAATAACTATAGAATAATAACAAGCAAAACACAAACACAAAAATTATATCAAAATACAGAATATTAATATTTGGATTAATTGTGTCTCTTAGCACTAGACCGATTACTCACTGTAACTGAGTATTGTATACTCAGTGTCACAGTATACCATGCAAATAAAGTTTTGCATAGAGCTAACCGTCCCCCCTGTGTTTGCCTACTGCATACCGTTGGGCCTGTGGAGGAACTTAAAGACGTGGATTCTGGTGCCGGTGCTGCCGGCGTCGAACATCACCCCATACTGGAAGCGTCCGACGCTGGGATCCCCGGCGACGAGGGTGTCCACATCGCTGCGGGCCAGCGAGTAGTTCGGTAGCCGGTACTGGGTCAGGGCCGAGAGGGCATAGTGGCGCTTGACGTACAGGAGGTAGGCCAGCAGGCAGGCCGCGAACACAAACACACTGGCGAGCTTCGGTATCCTCATTGTGGCTCAAGTGGAGAAGGATCATGCTCCACCTGACGGCCTACCGGGGGGGGGGGGCTGCTATGAATGAACCATGCTGAGCCCTGGTGGTCCTACTGTAGAAGAGAGGGGGACACACACACACACACACATTTGATTAAATGATTCAAGAAGAGAAAACTCATTACTTTTGACCTAAGACAGGTCCAGGTGGTTATACCTCTGGCAAATTCATTTCCTTTGGGATTAATAAAGTTAAATCTTATCTTACTCACAAGGAACCGTGTACTTCCTAGAGTATCACATATATGTTCATCTGTTTATCTCATCTTATCTTATCTCAACAGTGGGGACAAGACTGAGGGACAACAATGAGGTAGTTTCTGGGTCACTTCCTCACTTAATGTCATGTTTATTTATGCATGATCACAAATCACTTTTGGCCCATAATAATAATCTGGCCTGTAAAGCCCTTTGAGACTGTCTTGTGATTAAGAGCTATACTAATACAATTGAATTGAATTGAATTGATCCACCAATGCTATATAGGGAGGGAGGGAGGGAGGGACACACACACACACACACACACACACACACACACACACACACACACACACACACACACACACACACACACACACACACACACACACACACACACACACACACACACACACACACACACACACACACAATACATAACAATGATCCCTTATTGGGCTCGGTTCACACCATACATGTGTTTAGTGTGTGGCGGTGAGACGCTCCCTACCTGCTCAGGTGAACGCGTTGAAGTGAAGTCACCGCCGCCGGTCATCCACACCGCTCTAATTATGCTGCGTTCAAGTTCGGTCGGACGGAAGAAACATTCTGTACATCTCTGCACAATTTGGGAGTGTTCCCGTCAGCAGATGCCCTGTTTGACGGCGATTCCATTTTAGTCGCTCCTGCGTGATCTGACCGATACAGAACGTTTTCCTCATTCGAAAGCCATCGCTCGTTGGATGTAGGCCGGAGCAATGTGGAGTGTTTACACGTCAGAATTGATAATTCCGGCAACTCACAGATAGCGGGAACGCAGCACGTGGAGTCCATGTTTGATGACGTCACGGACGGTCCCGATGACGTGTCAGGTTTTCTTCTCTATTTTTATTATTAACTAATTATTAAAATAAATGTATATCTTTCAGCAATTTAAGTCATCATGTCCAGATCACTATAGATACATATTTGTATTATATTAATGATATTTTTTTCGTTAATTTATAACATGTCAAATTCACAATGCTTTCCATTCCATTCCAATAGAAACGTACCAAATATAAATGAAATGTGCCAAAGGTAATTATTTCTCACAATAAAAACAACAACTTACCACTTATCTACTCCAATTAGTATTACTGTTCATGTTAATAACAATGAGAATAAATAATAAATTGCATCATCAAGTGTTTTGTTACAACACATTATGTGCAAATAAACAAAACATGCACAATATAATAAAATTGCAATTCAAATTTCAATTCAATTTCAACAAATAGGTGCAAATAAACAAAACATGCACAATATAATACAATTGCACAACGGTGGTGTGAAATGCATTTGAATAGCATTAAGGTTAATCTCTGAACTCTAATATTTTGTTAATTTCTAATTAATTTCTTGAGGGGAACTTTTTCTGTGATTGTCCCTGACTTTTCCCTCCATTTCGCGGCCCTCAGAGGTGCGGCTCCGCCTTCATTGTGTCTGATGTCAACATGGCAGGTGGTGGTGAGGCTCCGGGCCACGCCCCCTCGCGGGCCCCGCCCCCCACGGGCCCCGCCCACCGCCTGGTTACGTTACTCTCATCTATTCATTACCTTCATTAGTCTGACAGATACCACCAGCAGCTAGGACCCCCTTGAGACCCCTGGACACACCCTCTCTGAACACACACACACACACACACACACACACACACACACACACACACACACACACACACTTCGTCAGCTCCCGTATTCCCAAGGCCCCTCAGATTGGCTACTAATATATGTATGAGTGTGTGTGTGGGTGTGTGTGTGTTGGTGGGTGTGTGTGTGTGCAGACGGTGGACCATATGGTTGTAAGGAGGCCAGAAGCCTTTCTCTGTTATCATTGATCGGGGGTGGAAGTGTGTGTGTGTGTGTGTGTGTGTGTGTGTGTGTGTGTGTGTGTGTGTGAAAGGGAGGGAGGTTAAACTGCTGCACACTTAAGCAACTGAAGGCGGTCCAGTTAATGTCTCTCTCCCCCATCTCTCTCTCTCGCTCTCTTTCTCTCTTCCTCTCTCCCTCTTCCTCTCTCTCTTCTTCTCCATCTCTATGTCTCTCGTCCGCACACATGAGTAAATCTATTGTATTTTCTCACAGATGCAGTGATACAAAGGCTGACCCCCTTCTTCCCTAGGCACACACCCACCCACACACACACACACACAGAGACACTTGCACGCACACACACACACACACATTCACACACTCCGGTAGGACGCCCATGTTTAAACAGGACACCATGCCAACTCCCCACAGACCGGACATTGTCTCAGCATGTGGACATAATGTAAAGGACCTGCACCATATTCTCTCTCTCTCTTTCTCTCTCTTTCTCTCTCCATCCCTGTCTCTCTCTCTCTCTCACTCTCTCTCTCTCTCTCTCTCTCTCTCTCGTTCTCTCGTTCTCTCTCTCATTCTCTCGCTCTCGTTTTTTCTTTCTCTGTCCCTCCGTCCCTCCCTCTCTCTCCCTCCATCCCTCTCTCTCTCCATCCCTCTCCCTCTCTCTCTCCATCTCTCTTCTTCCACCCCTCTCTCTCCCTCCATCCCCCCCTCTCTCTCTCCCTCTATCCCTCTCTCTCTCTCCCTCCATCCCTCTCTCTCTCTCTCCCTCCAACTCTCTCTCCCTATCTCTCCCCCATCCCCCCCCCCTTCTCTCTCTCTCTCTCTCTCTCTCTCTCTCTCTCTCTCTCTCTCTCTCTCTCTCTCTCTCTCCATCCCTCTCTCTCCTGACATAACAATGTAGTTGGATTAGTGGTGTCTCTAAGTGCCTCTCGGTGGTGTGTAGTGTGTGGTGATTGTCCAACATGTTGCTATATGTATGTAAATCTGTGGTGAGATTACGTTCCTCTTGCCCGTGAATGAAGACCTTGCCAGTCATTAGTCTGACCCATTAACTGATAAAGAGCTGTTAGGGGGCTTAGAGATTAAATTACATGTGTGGTCCCGGCGAACGGGCCCTAGATAGGAGGGCCCCGACTGGGATACACACACACGCACGCACGCACGCACACACACACACACACACACACACACACACACACACACACACACGCACGCAGGGTGTTTTTTTTTATGCGTGTTTTTAAGCATAATCTCCACTCTGTAAAACAACAGATTTTAAATCCTTCAAATATTTCAGATGAAACTATAAGTAGTTTAACATAATAGACTGTATGAATAGACTCTAATATTATATATATATTGTGTCCGTCCCATCAGGCAGGTTCAATGGGTCCTGAAACACATGAGATACTGAAGATGAAGACTTTTAATACAAATAAAACGCCCTTAATTATTAATAATAAAAATAATAATAATATAATGTATATTACACTACAATAAATCTCAATGGTGCAATTAGCAGTTTATGACATATATTGAGATTTATTAAAAAACATTTGTCCCCCTTTCATTTGTTGGCTGGTTGTCTAATATAAAAGTCTGAGATGTAGTAATTTCTGTTAGTCCCTAATGGTTTGTTTTCTGCTCTAATCAGTCCGGGTTAAGCTCTCGAAACAAGTCCACTGAGAATAATAAGAAATAAACCTCCTAATCTGGCTTTAATCTGGCCCTTAATGTACCAAACCGTTGTCTAATCCCTCTCTTAGTTGTCATTCTAGGGACAGATAACCGCAAAAATACGTTACAGACTGATTCTTATATGACGATAGCCATAGCCAGTGAGATGCTGAGAAGATGCTAGAAGCTCGTGGGACAAGAAGGTCCAAATAGCTATGAAGTCTACGATAAACGAAAAACTAGCTCAGATCTAAATGAACTATAATGCCCAAACTAGCTCAGGTCCAAACTAGCTGAGGTCCAAACTAGATATACAGTATAAGGTATACTACAAACTAGCTAATGAGTGTATAAAGTGTGTGGTATGCGAGGGGCTGATTAAAAACTGTTTGTCCCCCTTGTCTCCACCCACTGGCGCTAAGCATATGACAAGGTCCAAACTAGCGAATGTCCAAACCAGCTATATGTTAAGGTCTATCAACTGAACTTTGCTAGAATCTAAATTAGCTAAACTAGATGTAATTTCCAAAATCGCTAAAGTCCTAACTAGCTACAAGTTCCGAAGTAGCTATGTGGTCCATAAGGTGCAAACCAGCTAAGCTCCAAACTAGCTCGGAAGTCCAAACTACTGTAGCTAGGAGCTCAAAGATAAACGAGCTGAACTAGCTAATGTCCAAACAGTCCAAACCAGCTCTGAGGTCCGAGCTCGCGGGATCAGTCGGTGCAGGCGGACAGGATGTGAAGGTATTTAATCGACTTTGGGAGAATTAGTTATGCCTTATTATCATAGTAGTCCTTCGGCTAGCGTAACAAGGCTTTCCTGGAAAATCCCATTGAACACACATTTTAATTTCATTTCTACAGCTCAATCATGTTGAGGACAACGTAAATATAATCCAATAAGATTAATCATTGGTTCTTTTTCCTCGTTTCCACTCACCAGCCCTCCCCGACACAAAATCCTGTGTTGAATTGGATGAGGTTTTTTGTTTTTTTTAACTTTAGCTCAATGGTTGTCAAGGCCGTGTTTCAAAGGAACGGCACTAACATCACGAACATCGTCATGACCCCAATTACAGCGTGGATGGGAATATCTTGTGTTGCCTCGGTGTTAATCTGGCGAATGGTGTCTTCATCTGTTCTCCAATCGCCCAGCTCGGTGTCGCCGGGATCGAGTTCTACTGCTTGCTAGGAGAGAACCAAAGACTACACACTTGCGTACCACTACATCTGTCGGGAACATCTGTCCGATGGAGTTATTCTGCCAATCAACACCAATATAGATAACTTTGAGGTCAAAGTTGACTCAATTGAAGTTCCTGTGCATGTGCTATCCGCTATAAGACCTTGTTCCTGGGTCTTACAGCAGTAAGGAGCTCACACGATCCAAACGTCCACGAGGAGAAAATAAGGAAACTCAATCCAGATGTCCGAGCTTCGTCTTCTAATCCCTCCAGAGAGGCCAAGCGGAGCGGTCTATTAATGATTAATCTAATGCATTTACGCTGCATTATATCCTCGTAAATCCTTCGAATTACTCCCTAATAATCCTCTGTAGAAGTGTGGTGGCCCAGATACATCTGACGGAGGTTAGCGGCGGAGACCCTGGCCGTGTCTGGTTCCTTCTAGTGGCTAGGAGGTCTCTCCTGTGGCTCTGGAGAAACCACAACAACACTGAAAACACAGATACACTGAAGTCACTTTTTTTACTTCTGAACTAAAAACATTTACAGGCATCCACAAACCAAGCCTGCCAAAATTGGCACTGAACATTGTTCTTTACATTTACATTTACATTGCATTTACATTTAGGGCATTTGACAGACGCTTTTATCCAAAGCGAGTACATTTGTTGACGGAGACAGCAATATATCGCTGTGGTACATAAAGATAAGAACAGAGCAGGTTTCCAGCATTCATAGTTACGAGGCTAATAGAATGAGTTCCATAATTGCTAGGTTGCCTGCATATACTAGCTGGGATAAGAGCAGAAGTGCCATTCTGAGCACATTATCAACATCTATGTTTTAATTTCTTATTGTCATCGTTAACATTTGATATTGTGGGTTTTTTTGGAGTTCTGATAGACAAAATACGGCCTGTTTGTATCTATGAAAAATGACGAAGGGACGATCTCCATGCAGATAAATCAAATCAAAGTGCTGGCTGTCTGTGTACAGAAATCAAAGTCTTATTTTTTGGTTAGACCAACCGCCTCTCCCAAAAGTTTTGAACAGTTAATAACCTGTTAAGTTAACATTAGTTAAGACTAAATATCAAGCCTAGCAACAAGGGTCTTGCCACTCTGTGTTCTAGTTGTGTGCTCTCTAACCCAGCAGCCAATGAAATGCTGAGCTGGCCTTTGCTGGTAGGAGGCCTGCTACGTCCTGTGTGTGTGTGTGTGTGTGTGTGTGTGTGTGTGTGTGTGTGTGTGGTGGTGTGTGTGTGTGTGTGTGTGTGTGTTGTGTGTGTGTGTGTGTGTGTGTGTGGGGGGGGGGGGGTCTTTTACTTTGAAGGGAATTAATTCGAACTGGGCAATCCAATTTCCATTTGCCAGCGCTTCTCTCTATTCTAGATGAGGCCTAAAGGGATAAGTGAGTAATACCACTTTGTTTTATCAAACAATATTAGAGTAGCAGGAATAATAATAGTAATGGGATCATTTAATGCAATTTTCTTTATTTGATGCGTTGCTTTCTGCTGGCTAATCTTCATGTGTTGTTTAAAATAGATTGAAAAATGAAAGAACAGAACCGGGGATAATCTCTGTGACCTGTGACATCAAAAGGGGGTGGGGCAGGGGGGGAATTCATCATGGATGTGTTTACTTTTTGTTCTAGAGGAGGTCATCTCCTCATAGAACCCTGAGACCAGTACAACCACTTCTACTGGTTCTACTGGGAGTTGCCTGGTAACAACCAGTCTTCTACTGGTTCTACTTGGAACTGTCCGGTACAAACAAAGTCTTCTACTGCTTCTACTGGGAGCTGCCCAGTACAACCACAGTTTTCGACTGGTTTTACTTGGATCTGTCCGGTACAACCACAGTCTTCCACTGGTTTTACTCGGAGCTGTCCAGTACAACCACAGTCTGCCGCTGGTTCTACTGGGAGCTATCCAGTACAACCGCAGTCTGCTGCTGGTTCTACTGGGAGCTATCCTGTACAACCACAGTCTTCTACCGGTTCTACTGGGAGCTGCCCAGTACAACCACAGTCTTCTCCTCAGTGCCTTGTGCCGTCAGCAGTGTGGAGATGTGAAGGAGGGCATATGAACCACGGAAGCATGTGATCAAACCTCAAGCTGTCCGTTCAGCTCGGAGTCATCTAGAGGCTAGCCATCTGCCTGCTAGCCGAACACACGACTGTAGTTGGCATCTCGACGGCATTCGAAGGAACACAACATTAGTCTGACGAAGACTTAGCGACCCCCTGAATGAATAGAATATTGATTTACAGGAAAATGACAGAGAAACAGCTTTTCAGAAACATACCTGTTACTACAAGTCTACATCCATTTACTTTTTACCTGGTCAACAATGTAAACATTCACCTGTTCGTACGCAGACGGCGGTGACAGCCATGCAAGGCAACAGCCAGCTGGGCGGGAGCAGTTCGCGTTGGTGTCTTGCTCAGGGACACCTCGACACTAAGTTAGGCGGAGCCCGGGGATCAAACCAGCAACCTTCCAGTGATGGTTCCTCATTAACAGCAGGACGTAAATTCTTCTTATTCAATGTTATTACTGTCACATAATTCTATGAATTATATGAATTCGCTCGGCATTTGTAGATATGCAACATCTGCATCTTGTGGTTATGAGGTTCATTTCTAATAATTTAGTGATATCTGTACACGTGATGTGAAATATATTGCTGATATATGCGTCTTGGTGTTGTGTGTGTGTGTATCTTGCGTGAGAGAGAGGGTGATTTCACCATTGAAGCGCCCCAGCTGGCGGATAAGCCCGTAAGAGAGAGAGAATGTTCAAACGGCTGCAATAAGCTTTTACTTTGAAATGCCTTAATGGACCTAAACTTAGTCTTCAGTTGCTGCATATTGGTTAGTTGATAGAAGATTTGACTGTGACCGAATGTATCACATCAAATTATAGCAAATAATATATTATTTCATGTCTGGGATGAATAAAGTACATATTACCTTATTTTGTATTATATTACTGTATACTGTATTATACTTATTTATATTATATAATTAATACACATACAGTATGTTGTTTTTCAGAAACCCTCTCACTATTTGCACACCAAGGTCTAATTGGATCTATTGATTGAGTATTGATTGGTCAGTAGGCAGTGCTTATTTTAGACATGTTGATCTGTTATCTCAAACATAACCTGACGTTTGTGCGATTGTGTTTTTGTGATTGTGTCAGCGTGTTTGTGTGTTTGTATGACAGATCGACCCTCGGCACCCAGATCTCCAGGGCCCCCGTCCTGTCCGAGTTACGATCATCACCTCCCCAGGAATCCTCTTTGCCGCCCGTCACGACTCCCTTAATTTTCCCGATAGCCTGTTAATTGTATTGTTCCTCCGGTTTACTCTACCTGATTACCGGCATGACCCTCGGGTCCCAAATCCCTTTCGGTGAGAGAGAGAGTCGTGAGTATCGAGGTCAGCCACCTCCCCTTCCTCCTCTCACCCGGGGGGGAGGAGGGATGGGGGGTGGGGGGGGGGGTTGATGAAGTGTTGCAGCCGGACTGATTAACAGTAGACGATTAAGTGCAGCTAAAGCTATGCATGTGTGTGTGTGTGTGTGTGTGTGTGTGTGTGTGTGTGTGTGTGTGTGTAAGATGTATCTGACGTCCGTACTGTCTCCAGATCGGGGCAGAAGATGACCCTAATAAAGCGGGAATTGCCCCGTATCAAGATGGCTGCCAACTGGACATGGCATCTGGCCCGCCACGGAGCATATGTCCTCCACGTTACCCACAATGCAACTGTCTGTCCTCAGGCGAAGGCCCGTGTCGCTGTCGCTGCGCTAACATGCACCTAGCTAGTACCCCCGCCCCCCCCCTCCCATAATCAGGTGTGAATGACAAGTATTACCAGAGACCAATCAGTCTGCTGCTGTAATCCTCTGGTGTGTGTGTGTGATGTGTGTGTGTTGTGCTGTTTTGTGTTGTGTTGCCTTGTGCTGTCTTGTGTGTGTGTTGTGTGTGTTGTGTTGTGTTGCCTTGTGCTGTCTTGTGTGTGTATGTGTGTTGCATTGTGTCGTGTTGTGTATGTGTGTGTGTTATGTGTGTTGTGTGTGTTGTGTTGTGTTGTGTGTTTTGTGTTGTGTGTTTTGTGTTATGTTATGCATGTTGTGGTGTGTGTGTGTGTGTGTGTTGTGTGTGTTGCCGCATGACAACCAGCCCACAGAGTTATTCCAATATACAATATTCCATAATCCAGTAATAAAACAACGAGACGTGTGTGTGTGTGTGTGTGTGTGTGTGTGTCTTGTGTGCGTACGTATGGTGGCCTGCGTGGGACATAAGCCTGCAGCGGTCGAACCCTCACACCCAGAGAGTTATTATCTCAACCCATGTGGTAATCCAGAGTTTAATCATATGTTTTATGTGAATATGTCGTAGCTTCAACATTACAACTTCTTAACCCCCCCCCCCCTCCCCCAGCAAATCTAAGCCACGTATCTCTTCCTCTCCCACTTTCAGCCTGTCCTTAAATCTACCTTTCTCTCGCTCTCGCTCGCTCTCTCGGACATAAAATATATATGTGTGTATCAAAAGCAGAGGTAAAAGTACACATCATTGGACTAACACTGTAGTAAACTGTTAGCGAGAGGAGGGTGTGTGTGTGTGTGTGTGTGTGTGTGTGTGTGTGTGTGTGTGTGTGTGTGTGTGTGTGTGTGTGTGTATGTGTGTGTGCCTGTGTGTGTGTGTGTGTGTGTGTGTGTGTGTGTGTGTGTGTGTGTGTGTGTGTGTGTGTGAGGGTGGGGGGGGGGGGGTAGGTTGAGCAGTGGGGGATAAAAATCGAAGTGACAGCCATGTGGTGGTCGGGGGGGTGGGGGGTTCATCCAGACATCTAGAGACAGAAGACGACTGCTCTGTCTCTCTTTCTCCCTGTCTCTCTCTCTCTCTCTCTGTCTTACTGTCTCTCTCTCTCTCTGTATCTGTCTGTCTCTGTCTCTCTCTCTGTATTCCCTGCAATGACTGTGTTTGGATTAAATATATTTCAGGTCAACTTTATCTAATTTGTTTTTAAACTTAATTTAATTGGTTTTGGTACTTAATTAAAATTACTACAAATGTCGTCCTGGAGATGCTTTGCAAAAAACCCTTTTTTGCAGATCGCAACAAAATGATGCCTATTATTATGTTATAAATTATTTAATGATTAATTTAATGCTTGGTTCTTGCCTTGAACAATGAGGAACAAACTTACAAAAAAAAAATTCTGTTTCAGATCTTCCACCACAACACTGTGTGGTTAGGAAAATATAATGTAAAAGGTGTGATGTGTACAGTAATAAGCAGCAGAGAGTGTTATAAGGTAGAGAAGGCCGGAGAGGAGTTAATATCTTAATCCCAACCGTCTACATGACAGCCAGGGGTCGGTTAGAAAGGACCCCCCCGACACCCTCAACTCTCTCCGGGGCCCCCGCGATGAGACGTGGGATTATAGGGCCAAGACACGGCGTGGGTTACACAGAGGTCGCACGGCCGGGGGGGGTCAAAGGTCAGAGGGGGGGTGCTCTTGTGTTCAGTCTGTAAGAATGTCCGGCAGGGTCCTTCTCCTGGATGACTCCACGCTCCGAGGTCCGCGGATATCTGCCCCCCCCAACCCTCGAGAGAAACACCGACTGAATGCCTCTGTTTTTAATCAGTTTTAACGCCCTCCTCTTCAAACTTATACTTCCTGTTCAAACTTCTAGTTCCTCAACCTTTTCCCCCCAGAGAACTTCTATTGTTGGAAGACAACCGATAGACCGCCACAAAGAGGCTAAATGCGATGGGACGGGTTCAATGGGAGATCCTCTCGGCTAAAAGGCCCGCGGTTCGGTAAATTAGCATCATGTAGCTTATTGCGCGCGTGGCACGCTTTGCGATTAGCTCTGGTGGTGTGTGGGTGGCGGCCGCACGTGGCTACGCGTGGCGTGGCGTTGTTTGGTGCGGTTGCGGCGGTTGCTTAAGAGAAGGCGGCCAGACACATACAGTATTAACTCTTAATCATTAGCCATTAGCGATGCCAGACAGTAGGGTGTGTGGCGGCGGGCGGGTGTGTTTTGTTTGTCGGCGCGCAGACCTAGCCATGTCTGGCTTGGTCGGGGCAGATTACCAAATGTAAATGAGGAAAGTGTGTGTGTGTGTGTGGGAGGTGGTGGGGGCGCGGGGCGGGGGGCTAGTCCAGACTTCCAGACACACACACACTCCAGTCTAATTGAGGAAAAAAAACAACAACTTTAATCCCGGCCCAGAAGTTGTTTACATCACTGAATTAGGTTAATCTACCAGCAGCGTATTTGCATAAATGTGCATTTTTTGAATAATTACCGCGGGGCGAAGAAGTAGGTCTGGGCTGGTGTGGTGGGTGACGCGTGGTGTGGCCTATTGTCCCGCAACAATGGACCAGCCCAAACAATTGACACCCCCGCCAGGGTGGGGTGGGGTGGAGGGGTTGAAGAAGGGAGGGTGGCAGTCCCCTCTGTCCCCCGTGAACGGAGTAGAGTTCCTCCACCCGAGATCTCCCACGTCTGGGGGGGGGGGGGGGGGGGAGAGATTCGACGGCCCCCAATTACTGCTATCGCTTACCGTAGACATGTCCTGAGTCATAACGACACACGGAACTCCTTTTAATTAGATGGACGATTGGTTTAATTGGTGCCATCCACCGTTTTCAGCCGCCCGCCAGGACTTCATGTGGAAGGAGAGATGCGTGTTTTTAATTTGCTTCAAACTAATTGAGTGAGAAATTAGGAATACAACGGGCGGTGTGTATTAATTTCAACAGGTTGCACTGTGTTTCGTTTGTGATGCACTGAGCGGACTGCTAGCTGTCGCTGGACGCAGCAGGGTTTCATTTTGAAGTTGCCCGCTTGTAAGGCGCTTTGGACGAAGACATCTGCTGAACGTATGAGTGTAGATTATGAAACCGGTACCGATTTAATGAAGTGATTTTAAGCTGCTCAATTTTGCTTTTCATTTTTCGCCAAAACCCACCGCCTCATTGACCATTGACCTCACAACCGGTCTGTGTTCTGATTGGTTCGTTGGTTTGCATGCAACACAGAAGGGCTTTTGGTTTTGATCCAATATATTGAACTATTTCGAATCGAAACCTGGTCTTTGTGTCTACTGCAATTGTGTGATCGAATTAAAATCATGGGTTTTCAATAGCGTACATGCAGAGGTTATTATTAAGGAGTATTTAAGGGAGAGGTAATATACGTTTTTATTATTCATAATTCCATTTTTAGGGGATTATGCAGTATGATTTCGTTTCTTTAACTTCCAATGTGCCTCCATCCTAGAGAATTGTTGACATTAGCGATAAATAAGAACTATTCGTAGAGGAGACGCTATGAGAATCGGTAATACATGAGAGATAAGTACCCAATAGAAGATATTATGATAAAATATATCTAGATTATGAATTTCTTCCCTAGTGAGATCTACATAAATGATTTCAATACTATATCAATTGTTTAAGAACATACCTAGCGTTACGTCATTTAAAGACGCATAGGTTCACACAGCGCAATGCCCCACACACAGCAACATCAGCAACAAATCCACATAACTACTACACAACATTTACTAACCATCAACATCATAATACCAACATTACATCTTCTGTCTCACACCTCACATCATGGCACTACAACACATCCATAATACACATACTCAACTCTTCATTAAAATCAAAACAACTCTGTCCACACTTCAAATCGTACTAATGCACGCTATCACTCTAGCAGACAACAACACTACCCATAAGAGGGTTTATTTCAAGAAGGTCAATTTCAACTGATCCTGAACTCAAATTTTAACAATACTGTATAAATATTTAAGTCTGCTACCTTGACTTGGTCTAGAAAAACTAGCTGGAGTGTTTTTCGATAGGAATGAGTGTGTTTAGTGTAGTCGTGTGTGGTAGCCGTGCGTGTAGGTGGTGAATTGTTGTGCGAGTATCGTGAAGTTGCGTAATGTTTGCGATGAAGTTTGTTAAATTGGGTTTGTAATGAGAAGAGAGAGTAAACTTCACAAAAAAATTGTGGGTTAATGTGAGGGGGGCGTGAATTAGCAAGACCCGAGGGCTAATAAGTCTCACAATATCAAAAGAGTCTAAAGGCAAGTGAATGTACAATATTGTGTCAACAAATACAATAAGGGGGACGGAGAGACCAAGAATGCTGAATTGAGACGCATACGTAACCTTGTTTAGGAGGATATGAAGTAATGAAAACCATTATTTGAGTATTTACAAAATATTATAATGGCGAGCTCACTTGTAGGGTATACATTTGCAAACAGAGTAGAGAGGATGGGGAAAGGTGAAGTGGAACGACACACGGAAAGACAAACTCAACACCCCCAAAAAGCTGAGTCACACGCAAAACAATACATCCACGTGTCCTTCGCCCTGCATTCATATCCTTTTTTTCTCCTTATTAAGGCCATGGGTGACCAGAATCTAACTCACGTTATGTAATTGAGGCTTAAGACTGCGTTGCCCACTTAATCCAGAACCTATGAGCCATTATGATCCTTACCTTCAATATATTGAGAGAGAATAATGTACCCGGCATGAGCTATCAATAATCTCAATCTTACCAAATTGTACGTGTCAGCACTAGCACATCCCATAATTAGACAGCCTTAACTGCTACGCTATCAGACTAAGTTTGAACAGTGTCGATGAATTTACCGAGCAGCAAGATGTGTCGCTGACAATTGGTCGACTGATAGGCTCCTCTCTCTTTCGCCCCTCTCAGTCTCCTGATCCTGAAGGACGGCAAGGAGGGGAGCCCAATCTAGGCCCTGTTTCAGGAGTGTGAGATCTTTTTTTTTATAAGCTAGTTTCTGTCTTTGTGCCCTTGAACCGTGTTTGTTGTTATCTGATGAACTGATCAGGCATACTGGCTATTGCACCTGTGTATGTTCATAATTGCCTGATCTCTCCTTTGTCTCTCTTCCCTATGCTGTGGACTTACGATATATGATCTACTGATCCATGCCTTCGTTGTGGGTTTGGAGCAGTCAGGGCTCATATTACATATGAGACCGATCTTCCTGAACAAAATTCAGATTCTGATTGATCCCTGATCTGCAGATACTAACTCAGGAACACATATCAGACTGATGACTTGTGTCTGAAGTTTGAAAATGGGAGATAGGAGCGGTTGTCTGGCAAACTAAAGGTTGCTGGTTCGACCCCCGGGCTCCGTCTAGCTAAGTGTCGAGGTGTCCCTGAGCAACACGCCACCTAACACGTGTTGGTTGTTACCTTGCATGGTTGGCACCGCCGTCGGTGTATGAATGGGTGAATGCCAGGCAACTGTAACGCACTTTGGATAAAAGTGCTTTATAAATGCAATCCATTTACCATCCTTGAGGGATTACATGCTTGTCATCTCCTCGAAGGCATGAACACTACAGGCCTGTTGATGGGGGTGTGAAGGCCGTTCCATCCAAAGTTTTCCCACCTGGGACATGATCTGAAGGTACACCATGGGCTCTCGTGTCTCCTGGTTCTTGAACAGAACATCAGTTGTTGCAGCAAACTGTCCTGTGATGGTCCATGAGGCCTCGTCTGGTCTGGTGGAACACAACAGCTTCTCCATGTAACTCAGTGAATCCTTTATCAACTGTCTGTACACAGCCCCACACTGATGTGGACTTATCTCTGTATCTCACACACGCACACACACGTCAATCGATGATTGATTGACGTGAATGAATTTATTTACGTGTGTTCTGGAACTGCGTCTTTTCACATGTTATCAAATCTAAACATAATGCCCACTGTTGACCAAAATAAACAATACATTCATAGAAAATATGGGAAATATGGGAAAAAATCACGTCATGTCAGAAAATAAAAAATAGACAAATGAAATTGGAAACTAACTCAAGAGTTAAGCTGCTGTAATGCACAAGATTGCCATAAGTGTACAGTGAGCAGCTGCTATCCTTTCATTAAGTCCACCTTACTGTCATTAGGTTGCTGTCTATTAGGTTAACAGCAGAACACCAAATTAGAGCAAAAAGAGATTTTATTTTTTTCATACGCTCTTTAAGAGATTAAAAAATCTTGACAGTTGATTCGACAGTCGCCTGGAAATCTTGTGTGGAAAATAACGAGCAGAGAAACATTGACTGATTAGTTTAATCCCGATAATCCGGCCGGATGACACCATGAAATCCTTCTAATCTGACCTAAGAATAATGTTTCTCTCTTTCTCTCTGCTGCACTTAAGGGAACCCAGAGGAGCACATCTGCCAGGAGGAGGTGTGTTAGAAAGAGTGATGGGCTCCTGAAATATCAATTAAAACAATTAGAAGGCCTATCGTAGGCCTATAGTGGCCTTTTTCCCGCTGGCTCCATAAGCGTTGCAATCATTTTCGTTCCTATTGGTTTTATTTTAGGCCTAATTGATTTCAAATACAACGGAAATAAATAAATAAAACAAATATATATACAATTTACCCCAAAATATAGGCCTATATATAATTAGTGTTATTATTATTATTATTATTATTATTATTATTATTACGAACATTATCATTATGAACATTATATTATGATTTCTAATGATCATAACAATATTAATAATCATAATAGCCTATAATTATGCATTGCATTAGAATGAATGTGTTCATAATTTGATGAGTGGACAATAAATCCCTTCTTTATTTAATTGTATTTACTACCACTAGAATACTCTTAGGATAAAAGGTTCATTATCCTTAATCTAAAGGCTTTTTTTATTATTTCCAATATCTCAACTCACTGAGGCCCCGCCCACATCCGATCAGCCAGTTAGAGGACGTCTCGTTGTCGTTCCCGTCGTCATGGTGACACGGTGTCCGAAACGCAGGTTTTGGAAAAGCTCTTAGATTAGATTAAATGAATTTAATGTGGGCTATTTGGTTTAATTATCTTATAAGACGATTTATCTAATTGCTTTTGAAAAGATAAAAATAAAACCCCATTTAGGTCTCCAAAAAGAGAGTTAGAGACCAACTTTATTTTTTTTTTCCAATGTCAATCAGGACGGATTACCGTAACTTGGCCCTAATTTCCAAATTACTTTCCACGTAAGGAGCTTCATTTTAGCGAGACACGTCGAATTAACTTTAACTACACGCAAATAAAGCTGATATCCCGCAGGAGGACACAACAACAGCCCTCATATATCTCCTCATATCTCCTCATATCTCCTCATATCTCCTCATATCTCCTCATATCGCCCATATCTCCTCATATCTCCTCATATCTCCTCATATCTCCTCATATCTCCTCATATCTCCTCATATCGCCCATATCTCCTCATATCTCCTCATATCTCCTCATATCTCCTCATATCTCCTCATATCTCCTCATATCTCCTCATATCTCCTAATATATCTCCTCATATCTCCTCATATCCCATATCTCCTCATATCTCCTAATATATCTCCTCATATCTCCTAATATATCTCCTCATATCTCCTAATATATCTCCTCATATCTCCTCATATCTCCGAATATCTGCCCACCCGATGGAGCTATGAGGGATTAACATCTCTAATTACGACGCGCGGGTTTTCTCTCAGGACGCAGTGAAAGTCGCCAAGAGATGACACGTGGCAGCCATGCGCGCCGAAATGAAATGAAACATCAAATATCATGATCACACACACACACACACACACACACACGCACGCACGCACGCACGCAGACACACACACACACACACACACACACACACACACCACCAGACGCTCATAAACACGCGTCCCACGCGCCATGTTTGTAACAATGTGATTAATTAATTAACATCGCAGGTAATTTGTCGCCTAATTGGATAATTTGATACATATTGACGATCAACATCGCGCATGCGTGCATGGGGGCTTCTAAATAATTGACACTGTAATGCTGTGAATGTTTATAAGGTTGAGATTCGTTGAGAATAATATGTTAAATCATTCTGAATGTTAATTCGGATCCCGGCCCAAAATGTTCCTTATTTATTAAGACAGCTTTTCAGGACTGATTTAGTGCGTAAAAGGGAAACAAGAGCCACGGTGTGAGGGTGACGTCCATCCTGAAGTTGTTGATATATTGAGTATTGAAAGACCCATCGCCCGCACACTCAGAATCTCTCTTCCGGGGCACATAATCCCGACACTTCCCGCGTTTCGTCTCGCCCGCGATGAGACGTGGGATTATAGGGCCAAGACACGGCGTGGGTTACACAGAGGTCGCACGGCCGGGGGGGGTCAAAGGTCAGAGGGGGGGTGCTCTTGTGTTCAGTCTGTAAGAATGTCCGGCAGGGTCCTTCTCCTGGATGACTCCACGCTCCGAGGTCCGCGGATATCTGCCCCCCCCAACCCTCGAGAGAAACACCGACTGAATGCCTCTGTTTTTAATCAGTTTTAACGCCCTCCTCTTCAAACTTATACTTCCTGTGCAAACTTCTAGTTCCTCAACCTTTTCCCCCCAGAGAACTTCTATTGTTGGAAGACAACCGATAGCACAAAGAGGCTAAATGCGGTGGGACGGGTTCAATGGGAGATCCTCTCGGCTAAAAGGCCCGCGGTTCGGTAAATTAGCATCATGTAGCTTATTGCGCGCGTGGCACGCTTTGCGATTAGCTCTGGTGGTGTGTGGTGGCGGCCGCACGTGGCTACGCGTGGCGTGGCGTTGTTTGGTGCGGTTGCGGCGGTTGCTTAAGAGAAGGCGGCCAGACACATACAGTATTAACTCTTAATCATTAGCCATTAGCGATGCCAGACAGTAGGGTGTGTGGCGGCGGGCGGGTGTGTTTTGTTTGTCGGCGCGCAGACCTAGCCATGTCTGGCTTGGTCGGGGCAGATTACCAAATGTAAATGAGGAAAGTGTGTGTGTGTGTGTGGGAGGTGGTGGGGGCGGGGGGCTAGTCCAGACTTCCAGACACACACACACTCCAGTCTAATTGAGGAAAAAAAACAACAACTTTAATCCCGGCCCAGAAGTTGTTTACATCACTGAATTAGGTTAATCTACCAGCAGCGTATTTGCATAAATGTGCATTTTTTGAATAATTACCGCGGGGCGAAGAAGTAGGTCTGGGCTGGTGTGGTGGGTGACGCGTGGTGTGGCCTATTGTCCCCGCAACAATGGACCAGCCCAAACAATTGACACCCCGCCAGGGTGGGGTGGAGGGGTGAAGAAGGGAGGGTGGCAGTCCCTCTGTCCCCCGTGAACGGAGTAGAGTTCGTCCACCCCGAGATCTCCCACCGTCTGGGGGGGGGGGGGGGGGGGGGGGGGGGGGGGGGGGGGGGGGGGGGGGGGGGGGGGGGGGGGGGGGGGGGGGGGGGGGGGGGGGGGGGGGGGGGGAGATTCGACGGCCCCAATTACTGCTATCGCTTACCGTAGACATGTCTGAGTCATAACGACACAACGGAACTCCTTTAATTAGATGGACGATTGGTTTAATTGGTGCCATCCACCGTTTTCAGCCGCCCGCCAGGACTTCATGTGGAAGGAGAGATGCGTGTTTTTAATTTGCTTCAAACTAATTGAGTGAGAAATTAGGAATACAACGGGCGGTGTGTATTAATTCAACAGGTTGCACTGTGTTTCGTTTGTGATGCACTGAGCGACTGCTAGCTTGTCGCTGGAGCAGCAGGGTTTCATTTTGAAGTTGCCCGCTTGTAAGGCGCTTTGGACGAAGACATCTGCTGAACGTATGAGTGTAGATTATGAAACGGTACCGATTTAATGAAGTGATTTTAAAGCTGCTCAATTTTTGCTTTTCATTTTTTCGCCCAAAACCCACCGCCTCATTGACCATTGACCTCACAACCGGTCTGTGTTCTGATTGGTTCGTTGGTTTGCATGCAACACAGAAGGGCTTTTGGTTTTGGATCCTTTAAGTTCTTCATTTTAAAGGGGAAAATGTGTCATTAATTATGTGAACCAAACAGAGACGAGAATACAAAGATAAAGACTCGAAGGATCAACGCTGGATGGAAATGAAAAGATCAGAACAGAATAATGAAATATTTTAATCTGTAGATTATTCTTCCCCTTAATCAACAAATCTCTTTCTTCATATCATGGTAATCCAAGTTGTCATTTAAAAAGAGCATAGGTTCACGCACGCATGCACACACACACACACACACACACATACACACACATCACACACATTCTCTCTCTGTCTCACACACACATACACACACACACATACACACATACACACACACATACACACACACAAACACACACACACACAGAGACACACACACAGAGACACACATACATACACACACTCATACACAGTCAACACACACATTCTCTCTCTCTCTCTCACACACTCACATTCAGTTCAAGTTTGGCTTCATTCATCTCAATTTAACAGTATTTATTTAGCTGCTCTATCCAAACACACAGGGTGTGTGTGTGTGTGTGTGTGTGTGTGTGTGTGTGTGTGTGTGTGTGTGTGTGTGTGTGCGTGCGTGTGTGCGTGCGTGCATTTGTGTATGTGTGTGAGAGAGAGAGTACTGTGGGTTATGTGAGGGGGGCGTGATTTAGCAGCAGAGGGCTAAAGGTAAAAGTCAAAGTCAAAGTGTTTTCTTGTCACAATACAAGGGGAGCGGAGAGGCAAGATGCCTGAGATTGACGCAGCTGTAGGGGATGAGTATAATGAGCCTGGTGGTATTTATTGGCACCTGTTTACTCTCCCCACAGTAGGAGGCTGGGGACCGATGGAGCAGCAGGACCCGACTCCATAACCCAAAACGCCGACTATAATATCTTTTATGTCCTTATTAAGCCAATGGGTGAACCTACGTTGAGAATTAAAGACTGTTGCACATTATCCTGACTGATCTCTCTGATAATGGAGGAGCTACGGCTGCTATGAATTCCTCCAAATCTGCATTGTAGTGTCCAGCACTAAGCTACGTACTAAGCTAAGTGCTAAGCTAAGTGCTAAGTTAATCTTAAGGAAGAGAGAGAGGTCTGTGACATCTGGCCCTCTCTCTCTTTCGCTCTCTCTCTGAGGCAATCAAACCTCTGACAGGACGTACTTCTGTCTGTCTATCTGCATGCCTATCTGTCTGTCCATCTGTGTGTCTCTCTGTCTGTCTCTCTGTCTGTCTCTCTTCATAATGTGTGGCTATAGCTAAAATAATAGAATCTACTGACTCCACGACTCATTGGTTTGGAACGCAGGGCTCATTCTATGAGACCGATCTTCCTGAACAAAATTCAGATTCTGATTGATCCCTGATCTGCAGATACTAACTCAGGAACACATATCAGACTGATGACTTGTGTCTGAAGTTTGAAAATGGGAGATAGGAGCGGTTGTCTGGCAAACTAAAGGTTGCTGGTTCGACCCCCGGGCTCCGTCTAGCTAAGTGTCGAGGTGTCCCTGAGCAACACGCCACCTAACACGTGTTGGTTGTTACCTTGCATGGTTGGCACCGCCGTCGGTGTATGAATGGGTGAATGCCAGGCAACTGTAACGCACTTTGGATAAAAGTGCTTTATAAATGCAATCCATTTACCATCCTTGAGGGATTACATGCTTGTCATCTCCTCGAAGGCATGAACACTACAGGCCTGTTGATGGGGGTGTGAAGGCCGTTCCATCCAAAGTTTTCCCACCTGGGACATGATCTGAAGGTACACCATGGGCTCTCGTGTCTCCTGGTTCTTGAACAGAACATCAGTTGTTGCAGCAAACTGTCCTGTGATGGTCCATGAGGCCTCGTCTGGTCTGGTGGAACACAACAGCTTCTCCATGTAACTCAGTGAATCCTTTATCAACTGTCTGTACACAGCCCCACACTGATGTGGACTTATCTCTGTATCTCACACACGCACACACACGTCAATCGATGATTGATTGACGTGAATGAATTTATTTACGTGTGTTCTGGAACTGCGTCTTTTCACATGTTATCAAATCTAAACATAATGCCCACTGTTGACCAAAATAAACAATACATTCATAGAAAATATGGGAAATATGGGAAAAAATCACGTCATGTCAGAAAATAAAAAATAGACAAATGAAATTGGAAACTAACTCAAGAGTTAAGCTGCTGTAATGCACAAGATTGCCATAAGTGTACAGTGAGCAGCTGCTATCCTTTCATTAAGTCCACCTTACTGTCATTAGGTTGCTGTCTATTAGGTTAACAGCAGAACACCAAATTAGAGCAAAAAGAGATTTTATTTTTTTCATACGCTCTTTAAGAGATTAAAAAATCTTGACAGTTGATTCGACAGTCGCCTGGAAATCTTGTGTGGAAAATAACGAGCAGAGAAACATTGACTGATTAGTTTAATCCCGATAATCCGGCCGGATGACACCATGAAATCCTTCTAATCTGACCTAAGAATAATGTTTCTCTCTTTCTCTCTGCTGCACTTAAGGGAACCCAGAGGAGCACATCTGCCAGGAGGAGGTGTGTTAGAAAGAGTGATGGGCTCCTGAAATATCAATTAAAACAATTAGAAGGCCTATCGTAGGCCTATAGTGGCCTTTTTCCCGCTGGCTCCATAAGCGTTGCAATCATTTTCGTTCCTATTGGTTTTATTTTAGGCCTAATTGATTTCAAATACAACGGAAATAAATAAATAAAACAAATATATATACAATTTACCCCAAAATATAGGCCTATATATAATTAGTGTTATTATTATTATTATTATTATTATTATTATTATTATTATTATTACGAACATTATCATTATGAACATTATATTATGATTTCTAATGATCATAACAATATTAATAATCATAATAGCCTATAATTATGCATTGCATTAGAATGAATGTGTTCATAATTTGATGAGTGGACAATAAATCCCTTCTTTATTTAATTGTATTTACTACCACTAGAATACTCTTAGGATAAAAGGTTCATTATCCTTAATCTAAAGGCTTTTTTTTATTATTTCCAATATCTCAACTCACTGAGGCCCCGCCCACATCCGATCAGCCAGTTAGAGGACGTCTCGTTGTCATTCCCGTCGTCATGGTGACACGATGTCCGAAACGCAGGTTTTGGAAAAGCTCTTAGATTAGATTAAATAAATTTAATGTGGGCTATTTGGTTTAATTATCTTATAAGACGATTTATCTAATTGCTTTTGAAAAGATAAAAATAAAACCCCATTTAGGTCTCCAAAAAGAGAGTTAGAGACCAACTTTATTTTTTTTTTTCCAATGTCAATCAGGACGGATTACCGTAACTTGGCCCTAATTTCCAAATTACTTTCCACGTAAGGAGCTTCATTTTAGCGAGACACGTCGAATTAACTTTAACTACACGCAAATAAAGCTGATATCCCGCAGGAGGACACAACAACAGCCCTCATATATCTCCTCATATCTCCTCATATCTCCTCATATCGCCCATATCTCCTCATATCTCCTCATATCTCCTCATATCGCCCATATCTCCTCATATCACCCATATCTCCTCATATCTCCTCATATCTCCTAATACATCTCCTCATATCTCCTCATATCTCCTCATATCTCCTAATACATCTCCTCATATCTCCTCATATCTCCTCATATCTCCTAATATATCTCCTCATATCTCCTCATATCTCCTCATATCTCCTAATATATCTCCTCATATCTCCTCATATCTCCTAATATATCTCCTCATATCTCCTAATATATCTCCTCATATCTCCTCATATCTCCGAATATCTGCCCACCCGATGGAGCTATGAGGGATTAACATCTCTAATTACGACGCGCGGGTTTTCTCTCAGGACGCAGTGAAAGTCGCCAAGAGATGACACGTGGCAGCCATGCGCGCCGAAATGAAATGAAACATCAAATATCATGATCACACACACACACACACACACACACACACACACACACACACACACACACACACACACACGCACACACACACACACACACACACACACACACACACACACACACACCACCAGACGCTCATAAACACGCGTCCCACGCGCCATGTTTGTAACAATGTGATTAATTAATTAACATCGCAGGTAATTTGTCGCCTAATTGGATAATTTGATACATATTGACGATCAACATCGCGCATGCGTGCATGGGGGCTTCTAAATAATTGACACTGTAATGCTGTGAATGTTTATAAGGTTGAGATTCGTTGAGAATAATATGTTAAATCATTCTGAATGTTAATTCGGATCCCGGCCCAAAATGTTCCTTATTTATTAAGACAGCTTTTCAGGACTGATTTAGTGCGTAAAAGGGAAACAAGAGCCACGGTGTGAGGGTGACGTCCATCCTGAAGTTGTTGATATATTGATATTGTGTTGATTTTGTGTTGATATAGTGTTGCTATAGTGTTGATATATGTTGATCTATGTTGATATTGTGTTGATATTGTGTTGATGTTGATATTGTGTTGATATTGTGTTGATGTTGATATTGTGTTGATATAGTGTTGCTATAGTGTTGATATATGTTGATATATGTTGATATTGTGTTGATATAGTGTTGCTATAGTGTTGATATATGTTGATATATGTTGATATTGTGTTGATATTGTGTTGATGTTGATATAGTGTTGCTATAGTGTTGATATATGTTGATATTGTGTTGATATTGTGTTGATGTTGATATAGTGTTGCTATAGTGTTGATATATGTTGATATATGTTGATATTGTGTTGATATTGTGTTGATGTTGATATTGTGTTGATATTGTGTTGATATTGTGTTACAGCCTTATAGGAGCCTGCAAGCTGGCGGCTCTGGATCATAAAAACACTCTGAGGACCAAATGAGAGCGGGGGACCAAATCCTCGGAGGATTGATGGGGAAATTGGTGGCAATTAATCCTCCGGGATTGGTGCGGGACACGCCCACCCCGCGGCCCCCAACCAAACCCAACCCAACCGCCCGCGACGGCTGGTGACTTCTGATTGGCCGCCGCCTTCTGGTGACCCTGGATGCGGAGGATGATAAAGGCGTGCGCCCCTCTCTCCCGCCTCCAGCCTCCAGCCTCCATCCTCATCGTCGTCACCCGTCGGCGGCTCCAGAAAGAGAAAGTCCAGCATGACGACTCGAGAGGACAGACACAAAGTGAGGACGCTGCACGGCACCACCACCACCACCACGGCGGCGGCGGCGGTGGCGGGGGGCTTCGGGATGGATAAGCCTGCACGCCTGCACGGCTCCGGGTTCCGCTCCAAAGGGTTCGCCATCACGGACCTGTTGGGCCTCGAGACGGACCTCCAGCCTGCGCGTCCGTCCGGCGGGAGGAGCGGAGAGACGCTGCAGCAGCGGGGGGAGCAGCAGCAGCAGCAGCAGCAGCAGCAGCAGCAGGGCATCGGCGGCGGGTTCCCGTTCCCCGGCGGGTCCCTGCCGCTGGGTCTGGGCTTCCTGTGCAGCCTGGCGGCCCAGCAGCCCGCCGGGACCCCCTGCTTCCTGCCCGGCCACCACCTCCCGCTGCTCCAGGCCCGCACGGAGAGCCACTACATGCAGGGTCTGCAGGAGCAGCAGAGAGAGCCTTACTCCGGTCAGTACCCCCCCCCGGGGTCCTGATTGAAATTGAATGGGACCTTTTCAGTGAAAAATGTCCTAAATCTGTAGTTCCGGTTCACCAGAAGCATATAGGCCTATACTACCACAAACAGCTGTTTTGGTCAGCGAAATGTGACTTATTGACCCTACTGGACGTCTTTACTAATCTATTGGCTTCTCTCGTTCTCTCCACAGACGAGGAGTGTCTTTCTGACCGCAACGACTCCAAAAGTTCAGCAAACTCCCAGAAGAGGAAGAAACGGAGACACCGGTAAGCATCTCGTGCTTATTATTCATGATTTGAACTGTTTATGAACTTTATCCAACGACCTGAGAGATTTGGTTTATCGCAATAATAATAATAATAATAATAATAATAATATTATTATTATTATTATTGCAGCACCGTGTTCACCTCCCACCAGCTGGAGGAGCTGGAGAAGGCCTTCCACGAGGCCCACTACCCCGACGTGTACGCCCGCGAGATGCTGGCCATGAAGACCGAGCTCCCGGAGGACAGGATACAGGTAATATAGAGGACCCGATACAACTAATAATGATAATATTAATCATAATAATGATAATAATAATAATAATAATAATAAACTAATACATAAATGAATGGGCCCACAGGTGCATCTGGTGAACAACAGCCTATTATAACGAAAAATTAACTTTATAACTTAATTTATAGGAGTCAGTATTGTCACATTCATTTTATATTAATATAATTAATAATATCATTAATAATAATAATAATAATAATAATAATAATATACTAATACTAATAATAATAATAATAATCAATAATAATAATAATAATAATTAATAATAATAATAATAATAATAATACTAAATAATAAATATAATAAGCAATACATTAAAGCAAATGTTAAAGTGAATTATAGTTTTTGAGTGATGTGTGTGTGTGTGTGTGTGTGTGTGTGTGTGTGTGTGTGTGTGTGTGTGTGTGTGTGTGTGTATGTGTATGTGTATGTGTGTGTGTGTGTGTGTGTGTGTGTGTGTGTGTGTGTGTGTGTGTGTGTGTGTCCGTCGCAGGTGTGGTTCCAGAACCGCCGGGCCAAGTGGAGGAAGCGGGAGAAGTGCTGGGGCCGCAGCAGCGTGATGGCGGAGTACGGCCTGTACGGCGCCATGGTGCGCCACTCCATCCCCCTGCCCGAGTCCATCCTCAACTCGGCCAAGAGCGGCCTCATGGGCTCCTGTGCTCCCTGGCTGCTAGGTGAGCCGCCTGCAGGTTGTTCCCCTTATATTCTATACTATATATAGGTCTCACAAGTGTTTTGGTAATTCGTTGGGTCAAAAGTTGTTGTTGTTGACAATTTGTTGTCAATTGTGAATGTATTTGGAAACTATAAAATGATGGGAATAGGTGGTATTGGTCAGATATCGGGTGCTAATTGAATTTAAAGTGTAGAAACTAGTCCTAACCCATCTTCTGTTCCTCAGGGATGCACAAAAGGTCTCTGGAGGTCCCCAAGAGCGCGCCGGGCAGCCCCGACTCCTCGGCCTCGGAGCCCGCGTCGCGGCGGGAGCACCACCACCACCACCACCACCACCACCTTCACAGGGGGCGGGGGAAGGAGCAGGGAGCGGAGGAGGTGGAGGAGGAGGAGGAGGAGGGAGGAGGGAGGGGAGAGGGAGGGGGAGGGAGGGGAGGGGGTGTGGAGGAACAGCAGCAGCAGGAGCAGCAGCAGCCGGGCCCTGCAGGCCGAGGACAGCGACGACATGGCGATGGATCTGTCCAGCACGTCCAAGCATGACAGCAGTAACAGTAGCGGCAGCAGCAGCGGTGGCACGTTGCGGCCGCCGGCCTCGCCGCCTTCCGCACGGACTCCGCGCAGCGACTCCGACCCGCAGGACTGAAGGCCTCGGACCCCCCCCCCCCCCCCACCACCAGAGACCTCCCAGCTCCCACCCGTTGCACATAGAGAGACCCTCTAAAGACATTGATTTATTGTATTTATTTCATTTTATTATTTTGAAGTATTTCATTATGACGGCAGTATGCTTCGGTTCACATGTATTTAATCGTAGCCATATTTAAATGATGTTTTATATGCTCTGTGTTGTTGTTTTGACAAATAACACTTAGACTTATTCAGTGTTCAATTCCTGTGACGTTTTTGCACTCCATGTAAATTATTTTAATTATAACTCTACCAGATGTCAAAGCTATTTCTTACTCTTGTGATCACGGGTATATGCAAAATATATGCAACTCAAGTGAGCAAATATGTGTTATTGATGAATGTATGGGCCTATTTATTGTTTTTATTATTTATTATTTATAGCGTTGGCAATAATTATCCGTTTGGTAAATAAAGCAACGTATTTTTGGAATAACATGTGCATTATTTTATTGTGATTAAAGGTTACATTATTTAATTAACGTACTGAAAGTAAATAACCTTTAATTCACGTCATCATTATCAGTTATGTGCAGGCTGGCTTTATAGGGACTTTTATGTTATGTTAAATTGAAAGTCTTCTTCTGAGCAATAAGACATAAGACTCAAAACAAGTGACGTATTATCTATAATTATATTATTGATAATGATATTATCTATAATGATAATAAATAGAAATGATAATACATATTAATAATGATCATTAAGTATAATTAATATATAGATAATAGAGTAGGCATAAGGATAATAATGTATATTATCATAATAATTGTGGGAGAAAAATATATTTTATGAAAATAAAGTAGCATATATCTATCATGAAAATAATGTATATCTATAATGATTATAATGTGTTGGTATTATCTATGATGTTAATAGAATATGATCTATAATGATAATAAAGTATTATCGATAATAGGGCTCACTTATGAACTAAATATTTCCTCATTTTGGGTACATTTTCATCTTTATATTCTATATTCACTTACTGAATCAAATGAAACATACTCATAATGAACTTACAATAAACATGTTGGCAATTTCAGCATCTCAAGATAATCTCAATACATCTTACTATTGACTAGTTTTATCCAAAGCAATGTACAGTGACGTCGTAGGGCTGAAGGATTCCTGCTCGAGGATGAAAAAATGTGTGTGTGTGTGTGTGTGTGTGTGTGTGTGTGTGTGTGTGACAGACAGAGTTGTTTACCTTCACAAGAAGTTGTGTAGAGTTACACCAGAGCATTCTCTCAAGACTTAAATTAACTCAATTAACCTAAACTGATCAACTAAGACACAAAATGTAATTCCTAGGTAAAAGAGCCACGCAAGCCACATATACTAAATTAAATTACATTATGATGATGATGGTGATGATGATGATGACGATGATGATATTCTAGCCGATACTATGTTGAGGGCTACCGTGTCTACGGAGAGCCACAACGTAAGGCGACACTGGAGCCCTGGAGCTAACAGCCAAGAGAGGCGTCCTTCAAAGTAAAAGCTCTGTTGTGTTGAGTTGACCGACTAATTCAAATGAGAATGATCTAAAGCAAGTTAGTTACTATTAGGCTATAGGACTAATGGTCATTTTCAAAGGGTTGTACACCTGTGCCAGCCACACATGTAGTTTATTTGGCAAGTGGGTGAGCCAGCATTTTGTTGAGAAGGTCCTGTTGTTGACAAGGGAATGTGTGCTGATTTCAGGGAGACATGGAGATGCTTCTCATGTACCGAGACATGATGTGTTAACAGGATAATCGTTCTATAGTTTGTTTTAAAAACCCTCCTCCTCCTCCTCCTCCTCCTGCTCCTGAAGGGGCTGCGGAGGAGGAGGAGGAACCACCAAGAGCATGAAGAACACCAAGATGTCCAGGGTGGAGGCTGCAGGTGTTACCACGGTGACCAGAGTTGCAGAGGCGCCCACAAGCAGGTCACCAGCGAGGAGTGCGACCACGCCCTTCTTCTGACGCGCTGGTTTACCTGCTGCCTTCTCTGTGGGCGGGGCTTCGCGCCGGTGGAGGAGGGGCAGAGGGCCCACCCATCCACCCATCCACATACCAGGTCAGGTCAGGTGTGTGGGAGGAGCTACCGGAAAAGAAGTACAGACTAATGCACACACTGCTGCCTGCTAAAATATACTGTATACTTTTGTCCCTTATTTCACTATTTTATCAATTTAATGTAATTTAATTGACTCTGGTTTGGCGCCCTCTGTCTTCTCTGCTTGATGGACGGGATGAGTGTTGCCATGACGACCGAACGGAGATGGTGGCTTGGCAGCTCTTAAGATGTGATATTAATATCTTTAATATCCGTGTTTTCAAAGAAGACGCTGATCTGGGCCAGCCTGCCGCAGTAATCACCTCTAACTCCCAGCTAATGGCTGCTTAATCATGTAATTTGCTTCTCCTCTCTCTCTCTCTCTCTCTCTCTCTCTCTCTCTCTCTCTCTCTCCTCTCTCTCCTCTCTCTCTCTCTCTCTCTCTCTCTCTCTCTCTCTCTCTCTTCTCTCTCTCTCTCTCTGTCTCTCTTCGTCTCTCTCTCTGTCTCTTCTCTCTCTCTCTTCTCTCTCTCTCCTCTCTCTCTCTCTCTCTCTCTCTCTCTCTCTCTCTCTCTCTCTCTCTCTCTCTCTCTCTCTCATCTAATCCCATGTGATCTTCTCACATAAACTCATATTGTTGTCAGAACGTGGATGGATAGATGGATAGATGGATGGATGGGCCCAGAATGTTTTTCCAAATGAATAATGTGTATACGTACAGCAGCCGTCAATCACACGGCCAAATGATCGTGCTTTACAGAGGACAATCATTAAAAGATCATAAAAAAAGCAGATATGTAAAATCATAAACACAAGACAATAAATATAAGTGCAGACATAGGCTACACTTTTTATGAAAAGCTGCAGCAAATGGAAAGGGTGTCGTGTAGTTTGGTTCAAATATTTTATCCAAAACTTCATATTTCTCTCTCTTTATTTAATAAATTATTTATTAAAAATAATTTTTTGCAGACTTTATATTGCAATATTTGTCTAATTATGATGTGCAATGCAGTCATATTGTGAACATGAATAA
>PIJE02000066.1:528615-550849 GCA_002895965.2 Coryphaenoides rupestris | reverse complement strand
CACCGCTATCGAATGTCCTAAATGTAAATTAACATACTGAGCCCGCGGGCCTTCGAGCTCCCCCTAGGGGCGAGGGCTCCCAATACGCTATGAAGTGTCGCGTCATCCACATAGCAACGAACATAGAACGGCCGATGGAGACAAACATCACATCCAGCGTTGTCTCTAGTTGGTTTTCGATGGCATCTCCACACTTTTTAGGGATGAAACTAAACTAATAAGAAAGGTCAACTGGCTTACCACACAGCTCAACTTATTGCTTTCACTTTCTATTTACTGAGAGTTTTATATTTGGCATCGTAAATGTTCGTATGATTGATTAAAACTTACAATAACCGTCAATTATTATTCTAATATTATATTCTTGTCTCTGTGTTTATGGAAGTGCATTGGTTGTTTTTGGAAAACATTATTGTTGTGTCATTGTGTTTCTATGCCAGGATGTGTGATATAGTGGAAATCCTGTATGATAGGGAAATACAAGGTTATTATTATTTTGCTGAATATTGCAGAATGAATTGATCCTAGCCTCTGTGTGTGTGTGTTGAAGCCCATAGCAGCAGGAGAGTGGCGACTCCTTAGTCTCATCTGAGATGGACTGGGTCATGAAAACATTGGGAGTTTTGTTTTAACACAAGCTAAGAATCTTTCAGAGAAGTACAAAAAATACAGCATGAAGCCAAAGATCCATAAATCCTTGTTCTTGATTTCTAGAAGTAGACAGGAGAGAGCAGACGTCCCTGGACCCAGGTGTGTCTCCATGGAACGTGACCACTCTATGGAAAAATATGTTGTGTTTAAAGGTGGAAATCAGTCTATTAAAAGGTAAGCATCGGTCAGACGATAAAATACAGCAGCCAAACATCCACATGTGTTTACCATCAGGCATATGGACCGTAAGTCTCAACCACCGGCTTAGTATGGAACGTACAAAAGGTCAAACAAAACGAAGGAATTTATTTGAAATTTGACATATAGAGATATGTTTTAATCAAGGGGCAAACTCAAGGTCCAGAAAAGGAAGACAATGCTAAAGTGGGTTAAACCTGCATTATTTCTGCATTATTTCTAATGGCCTGCAGGGGGCGATACCACTGGTTGCAGAAAGAAGTCTGATTATATGGTAGCAGATGAGAAAATGACCTGACTTCTCACTTGATTTATTCACTCAGTAAACATTTTCCTAGTGAGTTTATGGTCTCAAACGCTAATAAAGTGTTGCTATTATACCACCGGGTGTGAGTGTGATCAGCCATTTCAAGCGGATCAGAATCTCGGTCTTATGATGTCAAACGTTAGTGTCCACCCAGATGTGTTGATGCCATAAGCCTGAGGTTCTGAAATGGCTTGCAATGACTAATCACACATTATACCTGGTGGTCTAATAGGAGGTTTTAATAAATCATGTGTCTAATCTAAATCTTGTGTACTGGACCTGAACAGAGCAGGTTCTGAGACACCCCTGATTGGAGCTTCCAGCAGAACATTAGTTCATTTGTTCTGGGCCCTAAAGTTCAAATATTCTAGAAGGCTGTTGATACACTGACAAAAACAATGTACAGTCTCCCCCAGAGTGTATCCATTGGGCGACCACTGGACACATTAGCACCCCAGCAGCAGCACCCCAGTACTAGATTGGATTGAGATAGTTCTCATGGTAACTACTAGTCAGGGAGTGGAGGGCTCCGTCTGCACCCACATCACTGACATATGAATACACAACTACAATGATCTTTCCAGCTCATAGATCCAATTATATCCAGCGTTGTAAATATGACCACTTTATGCTCTATATCGTTCTGATTGTATCCCAATAATGTAGTGTAGCCACCAGCTTCTCTGTCTGCTTTTTCGTATTTACCGTTGTTGTTGTTATTGAAAGAATAAATGTTGTATTGTCTTGTATTTAGTCATTGGATGTGTGGCACATGTACCTTTTGAGAGACAATGAAAGTCACACTTAATGTCCATTTGAATCTTAGACAAAAAGGATCTATAAGAGTCCAGCAGGACAGAGATCATCCCTCTGACTTTAAAGATGGATGCTCCTCCAGAGAAGAGAGGTAGGAGTTTAAAACAGATGATGGCAACAGAACATTACTGATCACATGTAGCAAGTCAGGAGAAACATTCTGGATCTTCAAACTCTGTTGGTTCTGTGTGGTCTCCCCAAACTTCACATCCAATAATCAGAGCAATGTTCATCATGATGCTCATGCACTTTGTGTGTGTGTGTGTGTGTGTGTGTGTGTGTGTGTGTGTGTGTTTTCTCTCTCCACAGAAAACACCCGAAGAAGTCAAACCGTTTCTGTGGCCGGACAACGCCGATCAAGGTGTGTAAATGTCCAACAAGACATTTCATTATAGCTCTCGGTTGTGACTTTCCAAAATGCTGTCTAAGCTGCTGAGGGGCTGTTAGTCAGTGGACATCTTGATTGACATGTACAAACACACTGTCGGAACATTTGGTACAGTTTAGCCATACTTGCATATTTATCTGCTCACCACAGAGTGCAATCTGATAGAGGCTATGTGCAAAGCGTTCATTAACATGAATGGAACTTGCATACGTTAGGCTATGGGCTATTATATGTGTACATACAGTCAAAAACCTTTGCCTTCACGGGTTGCAACACTTGACTATCTGTGCCAGGGTTCCTAACTAAACACAGCCGTCCCCTCCACACGACACCCAGTGTTCCCGAACGGTATTACAATGTGTACATAACCATTCACTCAAATAGCAATATATAAAAATGGTTCCAACACAACCTGAACAATAAAAAGCATCTGTTGAGGTGCTAATAGACTCCAGGCAGGGACCTGATTTTAACAGATGCTTTTGATGTTCTCAGTTCGTTCAGAGTAAAGTTCACAGTACGATATGCTTATTTTTAAACAGATTAGGAAAATACAGAACAGTATGATACTCTTATTTGCAAAATAAGAACTTTTTTTAAACATACTCTTCGCTTTCTTTGTAATTTAGAAATGTTGCTCCTGAGTGCCAACATAACATCAAGTCTCATCTGAAGGAGAAGACCCTCAAGACCCACCAGACGTAACTAGTGAGAACTAGACATGGATGAACAAGAAGCCCCCCCACACACACACCAGGTGTCTTGTGTAACATTGCGTGTGTGTGCGTGTGTGTGCAGTGCACATGTGTGTTTGTGTTACAACAATTATGTATAATGTGTCAGTAAACATACTATGAAAAGTGTCAAAAGTTTCCAGTTCTGTTGCTGGTATTGAAAGCTGATGTTCTGCATTGGAGCCACATGTTAATATTGGTCCCACGTTAAGTTTATTATTTTCAATATATTAAGAATTAAAATGTTTACTTTTGTACTTTGAGTACATTCCAGAGCCTGTACTTTTCACCTTTTACTTGAGTAAAGAATTTGAATCAGTACTTCAACTTTAGTATCTATACTTCTATTAAGTAAAGGATGTGGAGACTTCCATCTCTGATGTTCTCATGCCTGATCACTACCCGCGAGTGACGGTCGTGTGTGCATTTTGTCACAACAATAAAATAATACAACAAGGTAATAAACTGGGATAAGATATACAAACATGCATGTAGATTCCAGAAACTCTGATCAGGTGGTGTGTTTTTAGTGGTACAGTCGTTACCAACATCTAAGCACATAGCATATGACAAACTAGTACTACTAATAATGGGGGGGGGGCTTTTATTATGTAGTATAGTAAGCATTTTCTCAATGCAATGTAGGGGTTGGAAAACTAAGATGGTATTTCTTTTATGCTTTGTCTCATACCTTGAGATTGATAAATACTGAAACAAACATGAAAAAAATGATGTTCTCTTAAGCGAGATACTCCAAGCAAACCTCATTTAACCACATGGCAAATGTATCACTATATGTATATATGTGTATGATGTCAATGATGGTCCAGATTACATTCAAATGCATGTTTTTCGAAAATAATGCAAAAAAATGATTTCCTTTCACGGGGCCCAAAATGCCTGGCTGCGCCCCTGCTTATGCTCCTTTTCCACTGCTTGGTACCGCTTGGTACCTGCTCCTTTTCCACTAGAGATCTAGAACCCCTACAGTACCCCCTCCGTGGAGCAGGACGTCACAGCGACGCCACTATTTAGCTGGCTGTTTGTCACAGCAAGGAGACAAGAAGAGACATAAAATCACATAAAGTAAGTCAGTGTTATGTGCAGTTTCGAGTGGTCATCTACTGTGGCTGGAGTTCGGGTTCTGGTTCAGGTTCTGGATTGTGTAGCAAAGCAGCGAGCTCGGGAATCAATGTGACACAAGGCAGTATCACTAGGAATTCAAAGTGTATTCAGATACATAGAATATAACTTTATTAATCCATCCATTCTCCTCCTCTTATCCGGGGCCGGGTCGCGGTGGCAGCCGGCTAAGCAGGGCCCCCCCAGGCTTCCTTCTCCCCAGCCACACTCTCTAGTTCCTCCTGGGGGATCCCGAGGCGTTCCCAGGCCAGACGAGATATGTAATCCCTCCAGCGGGTTCTGGGTCTGCCCCGGGGTCTCCTCCCAGTTGGACGTGCCCGGAAAACCTCCAAAGGAAGCCACCCTAATCAGATGCCCGAACCACCTCAGCTGACTCCTTGTGACGCGGAGGAGCAGCGGCTCTACTCCGACCTCCCTCCGGATGTCTGAGTGTGTGTGTGTGTGTTGTGGCAACCCGCTTCCACACTTGAGGCAAGACGCATAGAAAACACTACAACCAAGTCTGTTCAGGCTCCGTTGCGGGCCGTTTATTAGAACTCCACACAGATGACGTCAGTACTTAACATGTACGACCAGGAGTCCTCTCCGGTCAGGACTCCTCCTCCCGGGTAGCCGTGCTCCGCGGGGCACTGTCCTCGCCGACACCCGACGTGTCGGCGCGATCTCGTGTCGGCGCGATCTCGGGTCGGCGTCTCTCCCGTGTCGGCGCGCTCCCTGCCGTGTCGGCGTAGTCTCGGCGTCTCGGCGCGCTTCCCGGCGCGTCGGCGCAAACCCCCGATCTCCGAACCCCGAACTCCCAACTCCCCTACTGGGCGTAACCACGCGGCTTTATAGCCGTGTCCCCCCTTGTCCGTGATCGGCCGCTTCTGTCACCACTTTGCCTCCTAATTAGCCGATAGGTGACAGCTGCGATCCCTGGGACTCGGGAGGGAGGGGCCGGAAAGTCCCGTCTTGCCACAGTGTCATGAGGGCATCCTGAACTTTGTGTTAAGTCATTATTTATTCTATACTTTGACATTCTTCCACTCATTGTCCTCTCAGATCCTGCCACTCCCACCTGCCCCACAGTATCCTTCGCCCAGCTAATCACCTGACTCTGCCCCGCTCAGCTAATCACCTGACTCCTCCCATCATCTGAGTCTGCTCTACTCACCTGTTTCCCATTCCCTCATTAGACCAGTAGGCCTATATTAGACCTGCCTTATCCACCTTAATGTACCTGTCTCTCTACTTTTCTGACTTGATATCTGATAGTATTATTCCCGACTCTGATTCTTGCCTGATCCCTGCCGGTTTTGACGCCTGATTATCTGATACCCTGTTTTGTGACCTTTGCCTGTTGGACTACCGAGTTTGGATTAAATCCTTTGTGGACTTTGTTTGCACCTACTAGTTCTGTGTCGTGCTTTTGGGTTCTACCTGTTCTGGTACCGTTACTGTGTGTGTGTGTGTGTGTGTGTGTGTGTGTTGAAGCCCATAGCAGCAGGAGAGTGCAATGCAATGATCTTAAAATCTCTGCAGAACGGAAAAATGGGCCATTAAACTTAATCTCAGGTTTAACATGAAAACAATTCTAATAATAAATACATACATAAATGCATAATAATATGCTTTGTGGTTCTACATTAAATTGTATATGTTGTATATTGAATACCACTGTAGTCTGCCCACAGCATGCTTGTTTAGTGCATCTATAATGTCTGCCCTAATAATTTAGAAAACTACAAATCAGAGACACAGCATTTTACTTGGACTTGTCCTGCTCTGAACGATAATAAAATAATGAACACATCACTAAATCTGGAGTGTTATTTACCTCAAAACATAGACACATAGACACAGAAACACACAAAGTGATATTGTTAGCAAAGGGTTGGAATCTTGCAATTCTCGACATACGGTTCCGGTTATCAACGAGAGAGCTCAGTGAAAACAAGCGTGCAACTCGTACTCGGACCACCATAAAACTGACAAGAGAAGTGTGATAATCATGACAAAATCATGTGTTGCAGTGAATTGCACAAATCACAACATGAAAGACGGTGAAAAGGTCTCAGGTTTCATGTCTTTCCAAAGAAGCCATGTGAACAACGACCCTTGTACTTAACAAAATATTGAGACTATTTTAAAGCAACAATACATTACATAATTAATACTGTAGTGGTGTAGGCTATACTATACTATACTAGTGCATGACATAATTCATAAATCACTTATAAATACTTATAAATACAATACAATCTAAATCTATCAGGAGTATGGGTGGTGGGTTCTGTTAAATGTTCACACGTGATGCGTGCGTCACTTCCTGTACTGTAGCCGCGGGGGGAGGAGAGAACTCTTCCGTGTTCTCCACCTCGTGTTGAGCTGCAGCCACAGTGAGGTCAGGAGGAGACTCAACCTGCTCAATCGTTACTGTAAATTAGCCTACTTTTCTATTTTTCTTCAAACTTCAGGCTTTTTTTAGTCCACATGATTTTACTGAACTACTTGCATTCAGACTTGGACGTTTTCATTTTTAAACAGCGCGTTTGGAAAACCTAAGGTACTGTGCTAGTTTGTGTTGTGTGTTCAATATCAGACTGTCACTATATGTCGGAGGTGCTGCTATCTGTACCTGTGATGTGTGTTTGTTTGTTGGCCAATCTACTTTGTATAGATATATAAACCTGTTTCCTTATAGAAACCTGTGTCGTATAGAAACCTGTTTCCTTATAGATAGTAGATGATTACCCATTGGTTGGTTACCTATTAATGTTAAAACATATTGTAATCACTTATAAAGAACTACACGGGCTGGCCCCGTTTTATATATCAGAATTATTGTGTCCCCTGTCGACGGTGAGATCACTGAGGTCTAAGCTTAAAACTAAAGGGGACCGAGCTGTTTCAGTTGTGGACTTGTCCTGCTCTGAAAGATAATACAATAATGAACGATCACAATATGTGTTATTTACCTTAAAACATGACACAAAAAGTGATAAGCATCTGCATATTTTTTTTGTGTTAGCAAAGTGTTGCATTCTTGCCTCATACCCATAGACTGTAAAATATAAAATATCAGCTGCAGCTTGAGGGAGGGAGGTACGAGACCAGTGGACGGGGAGGAGTTGATTATGTTGATGAGTGGGGAGATGGAGGGGAGGCAGGCCTTGACTAGGAAGGTGGGGGTAGGGTCGAGGGCACAGGTTGAGGATTTCATGCTGGTGATTATGGAGGAGAGGTCGGTTTGCGAGATGTCTTTAAAGGATGAGAATGAGTGGCTTGGGAGTAGGGGGAGGTCAGGTTGAAGGCCAAGGGGGGGAGGAAGTGGAAGTGGTCATCTGGTGGTGAATTGTGTCTATTTTGGATTGAAAGAATGACAGAAAGGAGTTGCATTTGGTGGTGGTGAAGGAGTTTGAGATGGTGTCCATGGGGTTGAGTTTGTTGACAGTGGAGAAGAGCGTTTTGGAGTTGCTGGAGCCGGTATGAATGATGGAGTTGTGGGAAGAGCGAGCATTGTTGAGGGCATCTTTGTATTGTTGTTGGTGACGTTTGTAGGCATCCAAGTGAACAGTGAGACCGGTTTTACTGGAAAGTCTTTCAATTGGCGGTGTACCAGGGGGCAGAGTGAGTAAACATAGTTTATGGGTGAGGTTAGACATCCACTTCCACAGTGAGATCAGGATAAACCTGCTCAATCTTTACTCTAAATTAGCCTACTTTTCTATTTTTCACTGCCTTTCTTCAAACTTCAGGGCTTTGTTACTCCACATGATTTTACTGAACTACTTTCATTCAGACTTTGACGTTTTCATTTCTAAACAGCGCGTTTGTAAAACCTAAGGTACTGTGCTAGTTTGTGTTGTGTGTTCAATATCAGACTGTCACTATATGTCGGAGGTGCTGCTATCTGTACCTGTGATGTGTGTTTGTTTGTTGGCCAATATACTTTGTATACCCATTGGTTGGTTACCCATTAATGTTTAAAAAAAATATTGGAATCACTTATAAAGCTGTGTGTGTGTGTGTGTGTGTGTGTGTGTGTGTCCGCCCATAGCAGCAGGAGAGTGACGACTCCTTCGTCTCATCTGAGATGGACTGGGTCATGAAACATTTGGAGTTTTGTTTAAAACAAGCTAAGAATGTTTCAGACAAGTACAAAAAATACAGCATGAAGCCAAACATCCATAAATCCTTGTTCTTGATTTCTAGAAGTAGACAGGAGAGAGCAGACGTCCCTGGACCCGGGTGTGTCTCCATGAAACGTGACCGCTCTGTGGAAAAACATGTTCATTTTAAAGGTGGAAATCAGTCTATCAAAAGGTAAGCATCGGTCAGATGATAAAATACAGCAGCCTAACATCCACATGCGTTTACCATCAGGCATATGGACCAGTAGTCTCAACCACCAGACCAGCACCTCCTTGGCTTAGTATGGAACGTACTCTATGTAGCTCACCATTCACATGCTGGGTTCTGGTTTATCATGGATACAAAAGGAACTTATTTGACATAATACAACCGAGATATGTTTTAATCAAGGGGCAAACTCAAGGTGCAGAAAATGAAGCCAATGTGAAAGTGGGTTAAACCTGCATTATTTATAATGGCCTGCAGGGGGCGATAACACTGATTGCAGAAAGAAGTCTGATTATATGGTAGCAGATGAGAAAATGACCCGACTTCTCACTTGATTTATTCACTCAGTAAACATTTTCCTAGAGAGTTTATGGTCTCAAATGCTAATAAAGTGTTGCTATTATACCACCGGGTGTGAGTGTGATCAGCCATTTCAAGCGGATCAGAATCTTGGTCTTATGATGTCAAACGTTAGTGTCCACCCAGATGTGATGATGCCATAAGCCTGAGGTTCTGAAATGGCTTGCAATGACTAATAACACATTATACCTGGTGGTATAATAGGAGCTCTTAATAAATCATGTCTAATCTAAATCTTGTGTGCTGGACCTGGACAGAGCAGGTTCTTAGACACCCCTGAATGGGGCTTCCAGCAGAACATTGGTACATTAGTTCATTTGTTCTGGGCCCTAAAGTTCAAATATTCTAGAAGGCTGTTGATACACTGACAAAAACAATATACAGTCTCCCCCAGAGTGTATCCATTGGGCGACCACTGGACACATTAGCACCCCAGCAGCAGCACCCCAGTACTAGATTGGATTGAGATAGTTCTCATGGTAACTACTAGTCAGGGAGTGGAGGGCTCAGTCTGCACCCACATCACTGATATATGAATACACAACTACAATGATCTTTCCAGCTCATAGATCCAATTATATCCAGCGTTGAGCTGTAAATATGACCACTTTATGCTCTATACACTTCTGATTGTATCCCAATAATGTACTGTAGCCACCAGCTTCTCTGTCTGCTTTTTCGTATTTACCGTTGTTGTTGTTATTGAAAGAATAAATGTTGTATTGTCTTGTATTTAGTCATTGGATGTGTGCGTACACATGCGTGTGGCACGTGTACCTTTTGTAACACTACCTGTCACTCTACTTTTCTGACTCGATATCCAATAGTATTATTCCCGACTGATTCTTGCCTGATCCCTGCCGGTTTTGACGCCTGATTATTTGATACCCTGTTTTGTGACCTTTGCCTGTTGGACTACCGAGTTTGGATTAAACCCTTTTTGGACTTTGTTTGCACCTACTAGTTCTGTGTCGTGCTTTTGGGTTCTACCTGTTCTGATACCGTTACTGTGTGTGTGTGTTGAAGCCCATAGCAGCAGGAGAGTGCATCTATAATACCTGCCCTAATAATTTAGAAAACTACAAATCAGAGACAGCATTTTACTTGGACTTGTCCTGCTCTGAACGATAATAAAATAATGAACACACATCACTAAATCTGGAGTGTTATTTACCTCAAAACATATACACATAGACACAGAAACACACGAAGTGATATTGTTAGCAAAGGGTTGGAATCTTGCAATTCTCGACATATGGTTCCGGTTATCAACCAGAGAGCTCAGTGAAAACAAGCATGCAACTCGTACCCTGACCACCATAAAACTGACAAGAGAAGCGTGACAATCATGACAAAATCATGTGTTGCAGTGAATTGCACAAATCACAACATGAAAGACGGCGAAAATGTGTCTTTCCAAAGAAGCCATGTGAATAACGATGTACATTAACAAAATATTGCGACTATTTTAAAGCAAAAATTCTGAGAAGGGAAATGCTTTCTAAATATATGACGCCAGGAACAAGATGCATTCAAAATGTTATTCATGGAAAATAAAGGTTTTACTCTTTTTATTATATCGTCAATACAATCCAATGTAAAAAGCATGACTATAAAAACAGTTGATCAATGATCATGTCACAATGACTGGGATAGGCCATAGGAGTATGGGTGGTGGTGGTTCTGTTCATTATTCATATGTACGCGACGTGAGTTGTGTACATTTGAAATTTTGTACACAACGGTCACGTGTCGTTTCTTATTATAAATGTGAGTTCCGGTTTGTCCTCCAGTCGAACTGCAGCCTTCCACGGTGAGGTAAGGAGACAGCTGCTCAATCTTTACTCTAAATTCGCCTATTTCTCTATTTTTCACTGCTTTTCTGCAAACTTCAGGGCTTTGTTACTCCACATGATTTTACTGAACTACTTGCATTCAGACTTGGACGTTTTCATTTTTAAACAGCGCGTTTGGGAAACCTAAGGTACTGTGCTAGTTTGTGTTGTGTTCAATATCAGACTGTCACTATATGTCGGAGGTGCTGCTATCTGTACCTGTGATGTGTGTTTGTTTGTTGGCCAATCTACTTTGGTGACCCATTGGTTGGTTACCCATTAATGTTAAAACATATTGTAATCACTTATAAAGCACTACACGGGCTGGCCCCGTTTTATATATCAGAATTATCGTTTCGTCTAAAACGAAAGCGGACGAGCTGTTTAAGTTTCAGTTTCTCTGAAAGATAATACAATAATGAACGATCACAATATGGAGTGTTATTTACCTTAAAACATGACACAAAAAGTGATAAGCATCTGCATATTTATTTTGTGTTAGCAAAGGGTTGCAACCTTGCCTCATACCCATAGACTTTAAAATATAAAATATCTCCGAGTAGTGTTGCCAACTTAGTGACTTCGTCTCTATATTTAGCGAGTATTCAGACCCTCGAGCGACTCTTTTTCAAAAAAGCGACGAGCGACAAATCCAGCGACTTTTTCTGGTGTCATTTGAGACTTTTGGCGACTCTGACATGGAAGCTCGTATCGTTCTTCCCCGTCAACGAGCAGCGGGCGGGTGCTGCCGTGGGCCCCTCCCCCGTCCCAAAGCACCCACAGGGCGTGTCCTCGCGCAGCAGTCCCTCCCAGCTGCAGTCAGAGCACGAGACGTTCACCACTCTGCGTCCACACTGTAAATGAATCGCGTGTAAATTTACATCCCGCCGCGAAGCCGCCGCTGGCTGATCAGGGCGGGATGTAAATTTACATTTACATTTACATTTAGGGCATTTGACGCTTTTATCCAAAGCGACTTACAAAGAGTACATTTGTTGAAGGAGAGGCAGCAATATATCACTGTGGTACCTGAAGATAAGAATAGAGCTGTTTTCGAGCATTCATATTTACGAGACGAATAGAACGAGTTTCATAATTGCCAAGTTGCCTGCATAAGTAGCTGGGCAGGCAACTTGCAATATATATGCCCTTTCTGCAGCATTGTATGACTTTTATTATGAATATCACTATTGAATATGAATTGAACATGTATAATATGCATAATATGACGTTTTATTATAAACTTCTGAATATTTCTCACTGTGTCATTACAATATTTCCACAATTGCTATGCCCCTCCTCCTAATAATTTCTGAGCGTGGACCCTCTGTGGCCCCCGAATGAAGAGTCTACAATAATGATACAATTATCGATTTTTGCAAAGCTAAGAGGAATGTGTTTTATTTTGTTTTGATTATTGTACTTTTATGAAATTGTAACTAACTGTACATTACTAAAACAAATACCAATCATGGTATTTTATGTATTTCTTTGTGTGTGCTATTATATAATTAACAAAAAATTAGATTTACAGATGTATCTGTATTTGTCTCTTTTGTCCCCGGGGTCGAATGACAAAACAACCGGCACCCCAGCCTGAAGACACCCCCAGTAACATGGGTCTAGAAAACTGTTGTCTTGTTGCAGAATAATCAATGTCCACTAGAGTTGTCTTCATTGGATCATTTAATTCCTCTGCTATTCCATAGCGGGCAAAGGTAGCTTTCAGTTTCACGGCAGACAGGGCGCTGGTGTGTCTGACTGGTTTGTTGTGTTCACACAGGTCCACAAGTCCAATCCTCTTCCAAGGCCTGTCGGGAAGTTGTGTGGAGGTCAGAGTCTCTCTGGATTGGGCTCTCCTTTGTTCCTGGCATGACTGGCAAGCCAGGACTCTCTGCTTAATATGAGACGATATCCCTGGCCACCATACTGAGGTGCTAGCTCTGTCTCTGCATTTAGTCAGTCCCTGACGCCCATCGTGTATATCTAATACATCAGCCCTCAACATCTCTGGAATGACTATTCTATTATCCCTAATCACCAGCTCATTGTGAACAGACAGCTTGTTTCTCATAGGGAAGAACTCTCTAACAGTGGGATCTGTCTGACTGATGTGTTCGTGCACCCAGACTGTATGTACCTTGTCAGAGATTGTAGTTTGTCATCTGCAGCAGTGACAGCTCTGATGCTGTCCATCTTCTGCTTGGTAGCTTGCATGCAGTCGATGATGGACGCTACATAGCACTCCACGTCCGTGTGTGTTGTTGCTGTCCTGTGCACCTCCCATGGGGCTCCTGGATAGTGCTTCTGCTCCGACGAGGGTCTTGCCTGGCGTGTACTCCGCTGTGGGATTAAATCTCATCAGTCGCATCATTAGTCTCTGGCAGCCTATTGGCACATTATCCAGGTCCTTGGAGTTCATCAGCGGGACCAGGGGTTTGTGATCGGTGATCCACTTGAATCATTCGAGGTCTTGTAGGTATTTTACAAATCATTCACAGGCCCAGACACTCACCAGACACTCCTTTTCTCTCTGGGCGTACCCGGTTTCCGCATCATTCAGGCGTCGGGAACAGTACGCTACAGGTTTCCAGCTCTCGCTGTGGAGCTGCATCAACACGCCACCAATGCCGTAGCTGCTGGCATCTGCAGAGACCGCCGTGGGTTTGACGTCTTTGCCCCAGCGTACACTTTTCTGCATTCAGTTTCAGCCCAGCGGACTCTAATCGTTCCATGACCCTCTGTAGGCGCTGGTCGTGCTCCGCCATGTCCCTACCATGGACGATGACGTCGTCCATATACACGGCAGTTCCTTGTAGGCCTTCCAGTGTCTCCCCCATCTTTCTCTGGAATATTACGGGGGTGCTGGAAATCCCAAAAGGGAGGCGTTTAAAACAGTACCTGGCGAATGGTGTGATAAAGGTTGTCTCTGTACGTCTTGGCATTTATTAATGCTTAGCATTGCTTGGCATGTTGTATGTTCTTAGATATTGGTAACATGCTCAGAATTGCACGCCTGTCCAGCTACTTATGCAGGCAACTTAGCAATTACGAAACTCGTCCTATTCTTCTCGTAAATATGAATGCTCAAAAGCAGCTCTATTCCTATCTTTATGTACCACAGTAATATATTGCTGTCTCCTTCAACAAATGTGCTCTTTGCAAGTCACTTTGGATAAAAGCATCTGCCAAATGCCCTAAATGAAAATGTAAATGTAAATGTCTCTGCCTGTCTTCATCTTGTGGTATTTGCCAGAAACCCGCTGCTGCATCCAATATAGAGAACACTGTGGACCCGTTCAGTTCAGCTGTGATCTCCTCCGCCGTTGGCAGGACAAACCTCTCCCTCATTACTGCTTCGTTAAACCTCCTGAGGTCAACACATATATGCACCTTACCTGACTTCTTTGGGGCAGTCACCATAGGGGTACCATAGGGGTCACCGAGCCCACCATTCTGTGGGCTCGGTCACCTTTTCTATGACACCCTTGGCCTCCATCCTGTCCAGCTCCTCCTTTACAGGATTCATGAGGGGAATGGGGACCCTGTGGTGTGTACAGCATAGGGATGTGCATCATTCTGAAGCACTATCCTCACCGGCTGCGTTTTGAGCAGACCAAACTCCTCGTGAATCCTCTTCACTAAGCGACATTTCGTGTGCTACCTGTCTGCTGAGTAGGTTGCCTACGCTCTCTCCCCTTTGAAAGAATAAGTTTTGTTCTTGTGCACCGTATGTGCTGTAAACTGGCCTACACAGTTCAAGCGACCACCTGGACTACACAATACTGTCTTTGAACAGATCAGCTCTCTGGTTCTAGACTCATGACACACACATCTGCCCCAGTGTCTATCTTCAAACTAACTGGCGTGTTATCAATGTCTAACTGAACATGCCAATGTTCATTGTATGAGGGCATTTTATTAACTGAGCCTAGAAAGTAACTTGTATTTTCTTCATACTCACTTACTTCATTCACTCGCTCTTGCACATTCTTTCCCAGTGTCTTGTTCTCTTGCACCGGTTGCATGTGGACCTGACTGCGGGACAATTTTCCTGTTCCCTGAAGGAAATCCCTGTGCCAGGTTACATAGCAAGAGCAGGTAAGGTGTGGTCGGCTGGCTGACGTACATTACAGAGGAGGCTGCATATTCAGTTACAACTGCTGTCACTTGTGTGCTTACAAAACGATCCCACTGACATCTATTACTATTTATTTTGATGACGTGTTACAAGTGGAATACTTTCCATTGCAAAAGCCTTTGAATACGTTCAGAATCACCCGTCGACAATAAAAGGCTATACCGTTACCAGCAAGAACAAGGGTTCTAAATCTAGTGGGCTATGCAATTGAAGAGACTGTAAGCCTATCTATATAAAAACAAATAAATAACGCAATGATCTTAAAATCTCTGCAGAACGGTAAAAATGGGCCATTAAACTTATTGTCAGGTTTAACATGAAAACTATTCTAGTAATAAATATACATAAATGCATAATAATATGCTTTGTGCTTCTCCATTAAATTGTATATGTTGTATATTGAATACCACTGTAGTCTGCCCACAGCATGCTTGTTTAGTGCATCTATAATGTCTGCCCTAATGATTTAGAAAAATATTTCAAACTACAAATCAGAGGCACAGCATTGTACTTGCACTTGTCCTGCTCTGAAAGATAATAAAATAATTAACAATCACAATATCTGGATTGTTATTTCCCTTGAAACAAGACACAAAAAGTGATATTGTTAGCAAAGCTTTGCAATCTTGCAATACATGATACCCGCCCATGTCAAATAAATGGACTTTGGTCCATTTATTTATTCAGCGTTTATGATCATCATCATAAAGTTTATGGGTGAGGTCAGCCATGTGAGTACACATCCACGTCCAGTTGAACTGCAGTCACAGTGAGGTAAGAAGACTCAGCTGCTTAATCTTGACTCTAAATTAGCCTACTTTTCTATTTTTCACTGCTTTTCTTCAAACCTCAGGGCTTTTTTAGTCCACATGATTTTACTGAACTACTTGCATTCAGACTTGGACGTTTTCATTTTTAAACAGCGCGTTTGTAAAACCTAAGGTACTGTGCTAGTTTGTGTTGTGTGTTCAATATCAGACTGTCACTATATGTCGGAGGTGCTGCTATCTGTACCTGTGATGTGTGTTTGTTTGTTGGCCAATCTACTTTGGTTACCCATTGGTTGGTTACCCATTAATGTTAAAACATATTGTAATCACTTATAAAGAACTACACGGGCTGGCCCCGTTTTATATATCAGAATTATTGTGTCCCCTGTCGACGGTGAGATCACTGAGGTCTAAGATTAAAACTAAAGGGGACCGAGCTGTTTCAGTTGTGGACTTGTCCTGCTCTGAAAGATAATACTGTGGCGGTTGGAGAAATAAGAAGCAAATTGTCTTTGTCTTTTTATTGCCTCGCAAAACTGTGAGACACCAACTTACTTAGCATGAAATGTAACTAGTGATGTTACGTTCGCGAACGATCCGATTCTTTTGAACGGCTCTTTGGTACGAACAAAGGGAACCGAGTCGTACTTGGTGAGAGCCGTTCTTTTTATCGTTCGTTCACTGGCTGCCCTAAATCCACTCCCTTTGACGTGAACACTGAGAAAGCTTGAATTTGTTCCTAACACATTGCCAATCATTACCATGTAATACAGTCAATCATTATCCTGGTGATTATTTCGCAGATAAACTTTTGAAGGCACTAGGTAAAAGAACTGAGCCATAAGATCCGGCTCACTTCAAAGAGCCGTAATTCTCATCACTAAATGTAACGCTGGTGTCATCAAACCAAACAGCTATGTCAAGCATGGTTTCAGTACTACGTTCTCCAAAACACTTACAATTGATCTGCATGTCCTTCAGCCAAGGGGCGGTAAGGTGCCAAGCGGTCCCGACGCAAAACCACCACCCGCCCCGGGGCACACAGCTTCACCCGGTACACGACATCCTAAAGCTGCTCCAACACCTCACAGGGTCCCACCCACTGGCTGGTGAGTTTGGGTGAGACTCCCCTCTTCCGAATGGGATTGTAGACCCACACCTTCTCTCCAGAAGCGAAGGAGCGACCCTGACGAGTGTCATACACCCGCTTTTGCTTTGCTCCCGCTTGTTCCTCGCGCTGCCGGGCAAAATCGTGTGCCTCAGCCAGACGTTGTTGGATGTCCCGCAGGTACTCAAAGCCGGGTATCTTGGGAAGGTCAGTGCCAGGGGGTGTGCAAAAGGCTAAGTCCGCAGGGGTCCGCAACTCTCTCCCAAACATGAGAGCGGCCGGTGGTGAAGTCCGGGTGGGCGGCGGCCTCTCGACAGTGTCTGTGTAATGGAAAATTACATACAAACGTATAGTCACGTATTATTAATGCATATATGTTTCTCTTTCTTACAAACCATCTCCTCTCAAGGGTTGCTATGAACCCTTTAAGTGAGCTAATGTTCCAAAGTGTTACCATCTGTAGTGAGGGCTGTTTTCGTGCAGAAGAGACGTCACCGTGCCCTCACTAACCAGGAAAACTCTGGTGACAGAGTTGTTTCTTATAAGTTAACAGATTTCCACCACAGTCTGCTTCAACGTTCACCAGACCATGGAGGCCTCGATGGCAGCGGGGAGCGCTGGAATCGTCGGCGTGCTCTTCTCGGTCCGTCGTCTCCTGATGAAGGTCTGTCTGTAGCTCCTCTTCATAACTTCTCCCCAATGACGCCATCTTCATGGACTGTAGCAACAATCCCACTTCTGACACCAATGTGGTGGTTGGAGACATAACAGTCTTTTTATTGCCTACCAATACCGTGAGACAGCAACTTACTTAGCATGAAATTTTAACGCTGGTCATCAAACCAAACAGCAATGCCAACCATGGTTTCAGTACTACGTTCCCCAAAACACTTACAACATTAATATATGACTACTAACAATTTAACAACACTGAACAATCATGCATAACACATTTAGAACTTAATAACGTAATTCTCAAAGTCTGAACACAATGCATGCTGGGAAACAGGGAGGCACAATGCTAACTGTGTAGTCCCGTCGCTACAATATGTAGGAGGTGCTCCGCTGGATTGACCGGTTGGATATCTTTGGGATCATCAGAGGAGCACCTGCTGAACCAGACTGTACTGCAGACAGAGAGGATGCTATGTCAAGTAAACAAATTCTAAACAACTAAACTAAACTAAATAATTAGTACTAGTACCTAGTAAGTACAGTAAAAAGCACAGTAAAATGTTTCCTTCTGAACCGTATTCTTAGAAACATAAATACTAAAACAACTCTGAACAATTAGTAATATACGATAGTACCTGATAAGTAAAAAAACAGTATGAACCGTATAAAAACTATATGTTGTGTCTGATTGCAGGTCACCAAGAAACAAAGGAGGGGGGTCCTCCCTCTAAAACCCCTCTGTCTGAGGAACATGGCCGCCCCAGCAGAGCTGAGAGGTAAGAAGTGCATCTCTAACTGTCTGGGACTGTTGACCATCACCTGAGCTCAGCAGTGACACCTCATGACACAATCACTAGACTGTGTGTGTGTGTGTGTGTGTGTGTGTGTGTGTGTGTGTGTGTGTGTGTGTGTGTGTGTGTGTGTGTGTGTGTGTGTGTGTGTGTGTGTGTGTGTGTGTGTGTGTGTGTGTGTGTGTGTGTGTGTGTGTGTGGAAGCCCATAGCAGCAGGAGAGTGGTGACTCTTTAGTCTCATCTGAGATCGACTGGGTCATGAAAACATTGGGATTTTTGTTTAAAACAAGCTAAGAATCTTTCAGAGAAGTACAAAAAATACAGCATGAAGCCAAAAATCCACAAATCCTTCTTCTTGTTTAGGAGGAGTGAGAGCTGTGTCTCCATGGAACGTGAACACTCTATGGATGGTCTTGTTCAGTTTGAAGATGGAAATGATTCTATTAAAAGGTAAGCATCGGTCAGATGATAAAATACAGCAGCCAAACATCCACATGCGTTTACCATCAGGCATATGGACCAGTAGTCTCAACCACCAGACCAGCACCTCATTGGCTTACTATGGAACGTACTCTATGTAGCTCACCATTCACATGCTGGGTTCTGGTTTATCATGGATACAAAAGGAACTTATTTGAAATTTGACATAATACAACCAAGATATGTTTTAATCAAGGGGCAAACTCAGGGTCCAGAAAATGAAGACAATGAGAAAGTGGGTTAAACCTGCATTATTGATAATGGCCTGCAGGGGGCGATACCACTGGTTGCAAAAAGAAGTCTGATTATATGGTGGCAGATGAGAAAATGACCCGACTTCTCACTTGATTTATCAACTCAGTAAACATTTTCCTAATGAGTTAATGGTCTCAATCGCTAATTTTAAAGGGTTGCTATTATACCACCGGGTGTGATTCGCCGTTTCAAGCGGTTCTTATGACGTCAAACGTTAGTGTCCACCCAGATGTGATGATGCCATAAACCTGAGGTTCTGAAATGGCTTACAATGACTAATAACACTCACACCTGGTGGTATAATTGGAGGTCTTAATAAATCATGTGTCTTATCTAAGTCTTGTGTACTGGACCTGAACAGAGCAGGTTCTGAGACACCCCAGTACTAGATTGGATTGAGATAGTTCTCATGGTAACTACTAGTCAGGGAGTGGAGGGCTCCGTCTGCACCCACATCACTGACATATGAATGCACAACTACAATGATCTTTCCAGATCATAGATCCAATTATATCCAGCGTTGAGCTGTAAATATGACCACTTTATGCTCTATACCGTTCTGATTGTATCCCCAATAATGTACTGTAGCCACCAGCTTCTCTGTCTGCTTTTTTGTATTTCGTATTTAAGAATAAATGTTGTATTGTCTTGTATGTATTTAGTCATTGGATGTGTGGCACGTGTACCTTTGAGAGACAATAAAAGTCACACTTAATGTCCATTTGAATCTTAGACAAAAAGGATCTATAAGAATCCAGCAGGACAGAGATCATCCCTCTGACCTTAAAGATGGACGCTCCTCCAGAGAAGAGAGGTAGGAGTTTAAAACAGATGATGGCAACAGAACATTACTGATCACATGTAGCAAGTCAGGAGAAACATTCTGGATCTTCAAACTCTGTTGGTTCTGTGTGGTCTCCCCAAACTTCACATCCAATAATCAGAGCAATGTTCATCATGATGCTCATGCACTGTGTGTGTGTGTGTGTGTGTGTGTGTGTGTGTGTGTGTGTGTGTGTGTGTGTGTGTGTGTGTGTGTGTGGTGTGTGTGTGTGTGTGTGTGTGTGTGTGTGTGTGTGTGTGTGTGTGTGTGTGTGTGTGTGTGTGTGTGTGTGTGTGTGTTTCTCTCCACAGAAAACACCCGAAGAAGTCAAACCGTTTCTGTGGCCGGACAACACCGATCAAGGTGTGTAAATGTCCAACAAGACATTTGATTATAGCTCTCGATTGTGACTTTCCAAAATGCTGTCTAAGCTGCTGAGGGGCTGTTAGTCAGTGGACATCTTGATTGACATGTACAAACACACTGTCGGAACATTTGGTACAGTTTAGCCATACTTGCATATTTATCTGCTCACCACAGAGTGCAATCTGATAGAGGCTATGTGCAAAGCGTTCATTAACATGAATGGAACTTGCATACGTTAGGCTATGGGCTATTATATGTGTACATACAGTCAAAAACCTTTGCCTTCACGGGGATGCAACACTTGACTATCTGTGCCAGGGTTCCTAACTAAATACAGCCGTCCCCTCCACACAACACCCAGTGTTCCAGAACGATATTACAATGTGTACATAACCATTCAATCAAATAGGAATATATAAAAATAGTTCCAACACTATCTGAACAATAAAAATAATCTGTTGAGGTGCTAATAGACTCCAGGCAGGGACCTGAATGGAGAAAAGATGCTTCTCATGTTCTCAGTTAGTTCAGAGTAAAGTTCTCCATTGATGTTTGTTCTGTTCCAGAGGGCTGAGGAGGACGCACACGCTTTTCTCGACAAGGAGCTGAAGAAGCTCTGGAGCGTCCTCTTCCTACATTACCCACAATGCTCAGAGAGTCAGAGGGAGGAGGAGGAGGTGGTGGATGGTAAGAAAGAGGAGCAGAGGAGGCGCGCCATAGAGGGAGAGGGAGACATTGTACAGTTCTGCCTGGTGGAGAGGAACCAGTAGGAACTGGCCGACACACTAAGCAGCAGTAAGATATGCTTATTTTTAAACAGATTAGGAAAATACAGAACAGTATGATGCTCTTATTTTGCAAAAGAAAATATGTTTTGTAAATATACACTAAATATACACTCTTCTCTTTCTTTGTAATTTAGAAATGTTGCTCCTGAGTGCCAACATAAAATCAAAAGTCTCATCTGAAGGAGAAGACCCTCAAGTCCACCTGTTCAGAGTTCACCTGGACTGCTCTATTCAAGTTTCAAGGATTTTTCACTTGTCAATTATTGACAGACAGTGAAGAGAGTGAAAATCGTGTGTGCAATTCCTATCTTTGTATGTATTCCTATCTTTATGCACTATTAGTACTATTAGAGTACGAGTACTATTAGTCACTTTGGATAAATGCGTCTGTCAAATTCCCTAAATGTAAATGTCTTGACATTTATTAATGGCACTTAGCATTGTTGTTCGTTCTCAGATGTTGTATCATGTTTAGTTACTATTGTAACTAGGGAATATTGCACTACGGTCCTCTATGTTGTTGCACATAGCGGAACAGGAAGTTAATGACTCCTGAGTTTAGTATGTAAAAACCGTACCAGCACTTTTAAGCTGCTCATGACATGTTTGATTATTGTCATTTCATCGTTCATTATAGCAAAGCATTAAAGCATTAAAGCAAGTAAACAAATGGAAAGTTGTTCTTATTTATAATCAAACATCTGGATGAAGCCAAGCAGACACCTCCGACGTCGCGAAAGAATGCGATCAAACGAACGAGTGGACCGCGAGTGTATTTACAAGTAACGCCGCCCGGGAACCTGGATATATGAGCGCATGATCGAAAACAAAGGAACGAAAATATAAAACTGTGAGACCAAGGATGAATGTGCCTTGCCCTATCGAGGAGTGTGACTATGTGGCTACACATGCAGAAGCAGCAGTGGTGGTGGCCATGCTGAACATACACGCGACCACACACACTGCAGCCCCCAGGGAACCGCGCGCAAATGCCAAAGTGGAGAAACTCAGGTGCCCGTCCATAGCGTTGGCTGGAACAGCCGAGACCTGGTCATACTTCCTAACCCACTGGGGTGAGTACAAGAGGGGCACTAAACTAATTGGATCAGATGTTGTCACACAACTGCTAGAGTGCTGTGAGGAGGATCTGAGAAAAGACCTCACCCGTGCTGCAGGCAAAAGCCTAGTGGACAGTGATGAAAAGGACGTTCTCTCTGCCATGAGGGCACTCTCTGTCCGTGCAGAAAACACAATGGTAGCTCG
>PIJE02000066.1:506421-528590 GCA_002895965.2 Coryphaenoides rupestris | reverse complement strand
CCGGTTGCCATACCGCTCTTTTGCTCCTGTGCCTACTGCACCCTCATTACTACAGTATATTAATTAATAATTAATATCAATATTCTAATTAACTATGATTAAACATGGTTGTGATCGTATATATACCCTTTTCAACACACACCACACACGCCTTAATCATTTAAACTTTTTCCTTTCAAGAGAAAAACCTAAACCTAACGAAACATCTTTCTTGTCCGTTTCTATCCCCACGATCGCGTCTGTGAACAACCTCTGACAGAACGGGCAGTGTCACCGACGAGACCACAGCTTGATCGCGCGCATCCACAAGCTACACCAACGATACGTCGGCGACGGCGAGGCGCTGTCAAGAACGGGCCCGGTGGCGGTGAGCATCCGACGCTCGGCACCGCTCCTTCGTCATTACAGCACAGTTGTCTTACTACGAACCCGCTGGTTTGTACAGGTGTGCTAATGCCATGCTAACATCACGCTAACACGCGACCGCCGGTTAGCAATTTTGCAAGTATGCTAATTGACACCACCAGCCTGGCCGTATTTGTATGTTCTTTTTCGATTGGGTAGCTTGTGATCTTATACTATTGCTGTTTATGATTGTCAACCACTTTGTAACTTCTTTTTGAAAAAGTTGCTTTATATGTCAAATGATATGATTGATTAATTTTCATTATTATTCATTTTTTATTAATATAGTTAATACAATGCAATGGTGACCTTTTCTTGTTCCTCAGGAGCACCGTTGATGACCTGGACATGCGGTGGCTGCCGGTGGGCTATGGCACGTGAAGGGGGAGCCCTTCTGGCTTGGTGAGAATCTCGTGGTCCACCTTACCTGGGGCAAGACGGCTACCGTCCTTTCATGTCATCGAAGGACACTCAAACTGCGGAGTGGGCCACCGACGCTTACGTTCGTCACTGCATAGGCGTAGTCTGCTGTCTGTGTGGGGTGGGTGCGTGCGTGGGTTGGTAGTGGCCAGTGACTAATGATGTTCACGCTTGTTAATAGGTAACGGACTTATTTCTGAGTCCGTCTGTCGGAGCGGGAATCTAAATCAGATTACATTGAAAAATCATAATGCATTTGGCGTTTGCACATTTAATTCATTTTTCATGCGATTATTAGGATCGTCACATTTATGGGGCCGCTAATACGAGCTGCTTTTACTACAGGCCATTTAAAATTGACTTTGTGTTTTCATTGTCTGTAATACATTGCTAATGAAAAAAGTAACCAAGAACCAAATTTCGGGCACGTTGAATAAAATACAGAATAAAATATGTGAGTTATTCTAAGGAACAGGAGTTTGACTGAATATTTTGCCATGAAATGGCTCTCCTGAGCAATAAGAAAACTAAATGTCTTTCCTGAGGTTTTTAATTGTTGGTGGGACTTTTTTTTGTTTTTGTTTGCAGCATTCCCCATATTCCTGTGCTGTGGCACGTGACAAGTCAACTTGCACTACTACTGCTACGTTAATTAAATTGGTAATAAGGCTGCATTGATTTTCTATTCAATTGATGGTTTATATTTATTACTGTATATTATTCTGCTTCACAGCAAGTCATAATGCATCTTAAAATCATGCAAGAGAAGAGACACCACAAATAAAAAATGTGCCACTCTGCTGCAAAGCGGTTCCGCAGTCCGGCGCACCACTGGGCTTTCCACCAAGTGCGTTTTCGGCCGAGTTTCGGAGGCCAAAAAAGCAAAACGAACCAGTTCCTTCTGTTTCACAGACAAAGAACCGGCTCCCGGCCAAAAAAAAACTGGTTCGTTCTTCGGCTCAACTCTTGGGGCCAGAGTATGAACCAACTAAGGAACCGACTACGTCAAGGCTGGGGGCGGATTAGGCAGTCCCCAAAAACTTTCGAGCTCCATTTCACCAACAAACCCCGACAATGGAGTGACTACTCCGAACAACCCACGATTACCACTTTGGCAACGCAACGTTTAAACTTGTAATATTCTTAGCCAAAGGAATATGAATAAGAGATGCACCGCAGTTGGCGTTTATGGATGTTTAACGAAACGGCATTGGTACCGAGCAATGGGCCGTAGATTTAGTGGGGTTCGCTGTAACAGCAGCGACGCCCGAAGATTGGAGACGCGCCAGATCGCGTACGTGACTGACACCTCAAGACCGTATATTCCTGTCTCGATACAGCCTGGTGTGGACCTGGCATGATCTTCAGAACAGGTTCCCAACTACTCGGGGGAGGTCCACCTCGGCGACCTGCGACCCATGTGGACTGCCGCGGCAGTGCGGAACCTCCAACCAGGCAACCACGCTCCCATGCCGGCACGGAGGCTAACAGGGAGCTCTACGGAAACACTATACTTGGACTTATACGCTCAGAGCACATTCAATACATGTCCCACCAGCCCTTGCCGAGGATTGTCTGGCTCACGCTTCGTCTCATGCTCAATGAGAATGCCAACGCCATGCCCTACGCCACCCCATCCCAGTCGCCATCACATGGGCAAAAAGAGTGAGAGTTGAAAGCACCGGCCTCTGATTCAGACGTTCTGTCTTAAGACGTGCTATGAAGAAGTGCCACCATTGGCACGCACAGTAGACGTAAAGTTGGTCACCGCATGGTGATCTGCAACTAAAGAAAGAACGGCAAGCCACGACGCACCGTCGATTTCCAAGCACTGAACAAGCATGCGCTCCGTGAGACCCACCACACGCAATCTCCCTTCCACCAGGCGAGACAGGTGCCCAGTGGGAAATGCAAGACTGTATTCGACGCCTGGAATGGCTACCACAGCGTCCCACTGCATGAAGATGACCGCCACAAGACGACGTTCATCACCCCATGGGGGCGCTACCGGTACCTTTCAGCGCCACAAGGGTACATGGCGTCGGGAGACGGTTACTCACGGCGCTATGATGAGGTGGTTGCGGACATCGGCAACAAGACCAAGTGTGTGGACGACACACTCCTGTGGGCTGATACAGTTGAAGAGAGCTACTTCCAGGCGGCACAATGGCTGGACGTTTGTGGCAGGAACGGCATCATCCTCAACCCGGATAAATTTGTCTTCGCCGCACCCTCGGTGGACTTCGCGGGCTTCACAATCACCATGTCCGACGTACGGCCATGCAGCCGTTACCTGGAGGCTATCCGAGACTTCCCACGACCACGCAACGTCACTGATGTCAGGTCCTGGTTCGGACTGGTCAACCAAGTGGCCTACGCCTTCAGTATGGCCGAACGCATGCAACCGTTCCGGAAACTCCTACTGCATGGGGTACGCTTCGAGTGGTCTCCGGAATTGGAGAACGTCTTCCGCGAATCAAAGGAGGAGATCGTCCAGGAGATCGAGCGCGGCGTCCGCATCTTTGACAAGTCCAAGCCAACATGCCTCGCCACGGACTGGTCAAAGGAGGGCGTCGGCTTCTGGCTGTTCCAGAAGCACTGTCAGTGCACGCCGGTCAGCCCTTCTGCTGCGCTGATGGATGGAAGGTGACCCTGGTTGGCAGACAGGTTCACACACGCGGCCGAGTCCAGATACGCGCCTGTAGAGGGCGAGGCGCTCGCAGTCGCTGACGCCTTGGACAAAGCGCGCTACTTCGTGTTGGGCTGCAGGGACCTGATTGTGGCAGTCGACCACAAGCCATTACTCAAACTCCTTGGCGACAGAGCACTCGACGACATACCCAACCCCCGTCTCAGGAACCTCAAGGAGAAGACCCTGCGCTATCGTTTCCGCATCATACATGTCCCCGGAATGAAGAACAGGGCTGCAGATGCCATGTCGCGCAGGCCGGTCGGCGCACCGTGCCCGTCGCCCATGGATCTTCCAGACGACAATGCCGCTATGGTGACCCACCTCTCACCCAACGCACACGCTGATGTGCTGTCTCTCATACGGTGGGCAGGGCCGGTGGCCGATGATGTTGAGGAGGGCGACCTGGCCTGGTGCGCTGCGGGGCTTGAATCGCTGCAGTCCGTGACATGGGACCGCGTCAGGGAGGCCATGAGCAGCAGCGACGATATGCGCACGTTGGAGGAGATGGTCCCTGCAGCCCAACACGAAGTAGCGCGCTTTGTCCAAGGCGTCAGCGACTGCGAGCGCCTCGCCCTCTACAGGCGCGTATCTGGACTCGGCCGCGTGTGTGAACCTGCTGCCAACCAGGGTCACCTTCCATCCATCAGCGCAGCAGAAGTCTTCTTTGCGCAGATCACCATGCGGTGACACCCACGTCAACTGGCGTGCCAATGGGCACTTCTTCCAGCACGCCAAGACGAACGTCCTGATCAAGGCCCGCTTTCACCTCACCTTGCCAGTGTATGGCGACTGGGATGGGGGTGTGGCAGGCGACTGGCGTTGCATTCTCATTGAGCATGAGACGAAGCGGTGGACCAGACATCCTCGGCAAGGGCTGGTGGGGACATGTATTGAATGTGCTCTGAGCGTATAGTCCAAGTAAGTGTTTCCGTAGAGCTCCCGTTAGCCTCCGTGGCCGGCATGGGGAGCGTGGTTGGCCTGGTTGGAGGTTCCGCACGCCGCGGGGCAGTCACATGGGTCTGAGGTCGCGAGGTTGACCTCCCCGAGTGTTGGGAACCTGTCTGAGATCATGCCAGGTCCACACAGGCTGTACGAGACAGGAATATACGGTCTGAGGTGTCAGTCACGTACGCGATCTGGCGCGTCTCCAATCTTCGGGCGTCGCTGCTGTTACCAGCGAACCCCACTAAATTCTACGCCCATGCTCGGTACCATGCGCAGTTTCTATTAAACATCCATAAACGCCAACTCGGTCGCATCTCTTTATTTCAATATTCCTTGGCTAAGAATATTACAAGGTTAACGTTGCGTTGCCAAAGTGGTATCGGTGCGGTTGTATCGGAGTAGTCACTTCCATTGTCGGGGTTTGTTGTGAAATGGAGCTCGCAACAAACCCCGAAAGAAAGTTTTTGGCGGACTTGCTAATCCCGCCCCCAGCCTCTGACGTAGTCGGTTCTTAGTTGGTTCAACTCTGGCCCCCCAAAGAGTTGGAGCCAAGAACGAACCAGTTTTTCTGGCCGGGAGCCGGTTCTTTGTCTGTGGAAACAGGAAGAACTGGTTCGTTTTGCTCTGGCTCCGAACCGGCCCTGAAAACGCCTTGGTGGAAAAGCCCAGTGTGGCCCGGACGCGGAACCGCTTGCAGCAGAGTGGGCACATTTTTATTTGTGTGTCTGCCTTCTCTTGCATGATTTTAAGATGCATATGACTTTGCTGTGAACAGAAATAAATATACAGTAAATAAATAAATAAATAAACCAATCAATTGAATAGAAAACAATGCAGCCTTTATTACCAATTTAATTAACGTAGCAGTAGTAGTGCAATTGAGCTTGTCACGTGCCACAGCACAGGAATATGTGGATGCTTGCAAACAAAAACAAAAAAAAGTCACCAACAATAAAACCCTCAGGGAAAGACATTTAGTTTTCTTATTGCTCAGGAGAGCACATTTCATGGCATATTCAGCAAACATCCCTGTTTCCTTAGAATAACTCACATTATTTTACTGTATTTTATTCAACGTAGGCCCGAAATTTGTTCTTGGTTACTTTTCATTACAAGTATTACAGACAATGAAACACAAATCATTTAAATTGGCTCTGTAGTAAGCAGGCTCGTATTAGCGGCCCCATAATGTGTACGATCCAATAATCCATGAAAATGAGTGGTGTTTGATCTTAAAATGTGCAAACGCAAAGATGCATATGATTTTCAATGTAATCTGATTTAGATTCCCGCTCCGACAGACGGACTCAGAAATAGCCGTTACCTGTTAACAGCGTGAACATCAATTCAAGTCACGCCAACATACCACCCACGCACGCACCCACGCACACACAGACACAGACTACGCCAGCGTGACGAACGTAGCGTCGGTGGCCACTCCGCAGTTGTTGTCCTTCATGGACATGAGGACGTAGCCGTCGTTGCCCCAGTAGGTGGACCACGAGTTCTTCACCAGCCAGTAGGGCTCCCCCTTCATGGTGCCATAGCCCACCGGCAGCACCGCATGGTCCAGGTCATCCACGGTGCTCCCTGAGGAACAAGAAAGGCACCATTGCATTGTATAATAATAATAATAATAATGAATAATAATGAAAATAATAATCATTATCATTTGTACATATAAAGCAATTTTCAAAAGAAAGTTACAAAGTGTTTGACAAGCATAAACAGCAATAGTATAAGATCACAAGCACCCAAAGCGAAAATATAACATACAAATAGGCAGGCTGGTGTGTGTCAATTAGCATATTGCAAAATTGCTAACCGGCGGTGGCGCGGTGTTAGCGTGATGTTAGCATGGCATTAGCACACTCTTACCACAGGCGGGTTCGTAGTAGACACTGTGGCTGTAGAAGACGAAGGAGCGGTGCGAGGCGTCGATGCTCACCGCCACCGGGCCGTTCTTGAACAGCGCCTCGCCGTCGCCCGACGTGACGTTGGTGTAGCTGTGGATGCGCGCGATCAGCTGGGTCTCGTTCAGGTGACACTGCCCGTTCTGTCCAGAGGTTGTTTTCACAGACCGGATCGGTGGGGATAGAAGGACAAGAAGATGTTTCTTAGGTTTAGGTTTTCTCTTGAAAGGAAAGTTTAAATGTAAGGCGTGTGTGGTGTGTGTTGAAAAGGGTATATATACGATCACAACCATCTTTAATCATAGTTATTAGAATAATTGATATTATATTATTAATAATATACTGTATAATGAGGGGTGGCAGTAGGCACAGGAGCTAAGAGCGGGTATGGCAACCGGAAGGTCGCTGGTTCGATCCCCGAGCTCTGCCTAGCTACATGTCGAGGTGTCCCCTGAGCAAGACGGCGCCTAACCCTAACTGCTCCTGACGTGTTGGTTGTTACCTTGCATGGTTGACACCGCCGTCGGTGTATGAATGGGTGAATATGAGGCAACACTGTAAAGCGCTTTGGATAAAAGCGATATATAAATGCAATCCATTTATATAATAAAATATACTTATTATATTGTTCATATTTTATATATGATTATTTATAAGTTATTATTGGACCTATTATTTTTCAATTCGCAATTTTGCCAACTAAAAGTGACAACATTTGACTAGGTAACTGCTAAATGTATCGCAATGTAATGGCAAGGGAACGAGTGGCGACACTCCCGTGTCCTGCGGCCTGCTCACCATGCCCATGTAGGGGCCGTAGGTCTCCGTGGTGGCGAGGCCCCCGTGCTTCATGATCCACTCGTAGCCGCGCCACTCCTCGCCGCCGTCGCAGCCGTTGTTGCCGAAGCCCCAGGAGCAGTCGATCAGCATCTGCTGCGACAGGACCTGCAGGTAGCCCATCTGAGCGGACCACAACAGAACATTTACGTCATTACGTCATTTCAGTTAAGTCAAGTTGATTGGTGTGTATTGTGTGATATTTCTCTGTAGTAGGGTAGCATATGTACAATATCTGGCAGCCCATTTGAGTTTTCAGTCACATAAAATGGGCGGAGCTACATAGTTCTGGCGAGAAACGCTAGTCAATCAGCTGACAGATGATAGCTAAGCAGTCCAATCAAACGCACGGACGCAATTTAAGACCTTCCATTTCACACACACACACGCTGTGCGAGTTAAGTACTAAGCTGGATTTCACACACCACCACCACCCAAGCCTCCACCTGTTTTGTAACCATACAGCCAACCAACTAAATTGTATAACCTCATGCAAGAAATGGTCAAATGTATGACTTGAGTGATTTCTGATGGAAGTCCAGTCACTGGCAGCACATTTCAGTTTCAGTGAATGGATGAAGGAAGGAGGGTGTGTTTTCAAGTTATCTAGTCTGGTCTGTGTGATTGAGGTCTCCTCACCTTCATGCAGAAAGCGCCCTCTATTGCTCCTGTGGTGGAAAAACTCCAGCAGGATCTACAGATAGCCTGGTCCTTCACTGGGGTCACAGCACCTGCACAACAGAGTGGCCCATGTCAATTGAAGAACCTAGCAGTTCTTATAGTTCTGTATGAAAACAGCACTGTCACTCACAAACACAGCACATCAAAAGGCAAAAACAAAGTATTGTAATGTATGCAAGTATGGTTAAGATGAAGACATTTAAGCAGTAAGTTATACTAAATCACCATGGGAATAAATTGTGCACAGAATTCTCATAGGGATTTCGTGTCACATTTTAGTTTTATTCTTATTATTTTTAATATTACAATTTCATTAGCAGAATTAATAATCACGTCAAACCCGACACAGAATACACAAATAAACACAAACACACACACACACACACACACACACACACACACACACACACACACACCGTAAAGCCTCCAGTCCAGGGAGTCTGGCAGCTGCACCCCCTGGTACTTGTTGGAGGGGAAGGGCAGTCCTTTGTTGGGGGTCTTGCCGCGGCCCCTCCGGCCCCTCATGGCGGCTAGCTCGGACGCGGTGCGGTCCGACAGCGGGTTCAGTGCCAGGGCGAAGGACAGGCCCGCTCGGTTCTTAGAGTGGACGTACCTGGATGAGCACGACCAGGAGTAGAGCTTAGTGGCAATCATTCAAACTGATTGATTACCTTCACGTTTAAGTAGTCATATGAACAATAACAACAGCATCCTCAACTGGGCAACATACAATAATAATACAATCAAATAACAACACAACGGTCTAATTGCTGTAGCAACCAGCTCATATTTGGCTGCTAGAGCAATCGAGCAGTTGACCATGAAAATACTAGTAGACCTGACTGCACTATTCTGCTTAGTTTCAGCACTAGAAGTACTCAAATGAAAAATGTGTCTGCATCTGCCTGTTAAATGTTTTTACCAAGTGCTTTTGCTTGACTGCTGAACAATTTACAGTCAGGAGAACTGAAATGTACAATCTGTAGAGGATGTTAGCATTTGGGTTTTGATCAATGTGAATTAGGCCACGAGATTTGGCTGTTGTTTGACATCCCAAAATGGAAGCACTCACACAGCACACACACAAGATAATAGGGAAACGGTTAAAGGTCACTTGAACACAATAAGGAAACAGTAAGGTCACATGACGAGTAACCAAAACAACAGGACAGACCCATAAAGTTTATAAATGCCAGAAGAGGAAGAGAGATGACAGTTAGTCGTCTCTCTTCCTGTGTTATGTGGTTAGGTCAGAGCTATGGAATATTAAATCATCCATCTTTGCTCACTACACCTTAGCCTTTCTTACTCTCAGGTGTGCATACACTACAGGTCAAACTTCCTTTTAAAATGATGATGAAATGATCAGTTCTCTTATCAGTATCGGCCATGAGAAGCAGGTAATTATATACCGTGCCTCTTTAAACTGTGAGATTCACCTCAGGTTGTGTACAAAACGTGTTCCCTCTTCTGGTGCTCCCGCTCGTCACCATAGTGACGCTGGAACTTCTCCTTGAAGTGGCCAAACATGCGCTGGGCGTGGCCTGCGACTGGCGCGTGGATCAGGTCCTTCAGGGGATTTGCCAGCAGGTGGTGCTCCACGCCAGGGCCTGGGAACCCCTCACACTTCATACCTGGGGATGGGAGAGAGAGGGACACACAGCTCCAAGGTATCAGTCAAAGCCCATATCCACTACCACTGACTCTACCGGCAATATGCTGTACATGACTGGTCTTGATGATCAGTCTTGCCTTGCTGTCAGGATGGTGGTCCATCACACTACGCCACCGAGAATACACACATGATACTCTACCCACCAAACATTTTGACAACCAACTCCAATTTGGCAGAATGTTAAATAAATATAACTAGATTACATGTGTCTATTTCGTAAAATAAATGCAAAATAAACATTTTGACAAACTGGTTGAAGCTGCTCAACCAACTCCAATTTTGTAGTATGCAGAATATACTGTATATCACTTTGTTATGTGTAATATAATATTATACAATATATAATCAATTTTCAACAAACTCCAATTTGGTAGTTTGTTGAATAGCATATAACTCGATATTGTGCACATTATGTAGTGCTACAGATTATACATATATTGTAAAATAAACATCCAACAAACATTTTAAAAAATGGACGTCTTGATCTCAAACCTCATTGGCTGTTGCTTGCCAGCATAATCAGAGATCTTGCCAGATAATATCAAACCTTTTTACTTTGTAATCTTTGCCCTCTGAACTCCACGGGGGTCTCAAGACCCTCCACACAAGTATACGGCAATCAGAGCGACCTACTGACCTTCTGGCAGTGAGAAGACGTCGGGGTCCACGTGGGTGCTGAACACCTTGTAGTCCACCAGGTACTTGTCGTAGTGGGAGCCCAGCAGGGTGTCGTAGCCCATCATCTCGTAGTGGACGGGCGTGGGGGGGTCCTGGCCGCCCTCGGCCCGGCTCACCCACATGGTGTAGGTGTTCTTCTTGTAGCCCACCGCCGTGACGTTCTGCCACACCTCGCACAGGAACCCCGCCTGGTACTCCATCCTCAGGAACTAACAGAGGAGGGAGAACCGACCGGAACGGGGCGCAGAGGGGGAACCGTGGTTGAATTGAAATATCTTTGATGAAATCGTTGTTTGTATACAATTATTTGGAACATCTGAAGCAAACATCCCATGAACTGACAAATAACTTACTAATAACAATTTTGATTGTATGCTCTTAGATCACTCTCAGACTCACTTTTAGTTAAAGGTGCCATGTATAACAATGACAGAGCGTTTAAAATGGGTACTGCAATCCAAATTCACTATCTTGGAGAGTTGTGAGATTGCCAGGTTGAGTACACCCAACAAACACCAGTGCAAGAGTAGCTAAGTGCAACATTACATGAGACGAGTGTAAGTATTCTATTGAGACAATGACAAGCGACAACAAGTCTTACACTGCAAATTGTTTTGCTTTCTTTGGAGTTACTCCGATTTCAGTTGTATGCATGGATCACTCTCAGCCTCAACTTTTTACAGTGAACTGCTGAATGACTCAAATGTCAAAATGTAAATGAACTCGCAGTAAAACCAAAAGGTGTGTCTGAACCCACCTGGAACCCCTGGAGGTCGGGCAGGGTCGCCTGGGGGGACACAGACTCCTCCTTGGTTCCATTGACCTGGAAGCACTTGATGGCGTTGACCTCCTCCTCGGTGGTCTCGGGGGTGATCTTGTAGGACACGCCCCAGGGCTGCTGGCCGGCCAGCTGGTACGTGGACACTTGTCCTGTTTATGATGCATGAAGGTCAGCCGTGGTTCTGAACGCTAGATGCTTACCGACACCGACACTGACACCAAAGTCAGTGTTTTGTGTATCAAATACACAGTATAGCGCAGGGGTCATTCTATCTGGACAATGATGTTCTTGCAATGAGGCTAGGGTCAACTACGTCATGAATATATATAATACAGGATAAAATACTAAATTAAAATAAAATACAGTGTAAAACATAGTATACAAATAAAAACGAATAAACATTTTAAATATAGCAACAAAAAATATATAGACTATAAGGAATAGGGCGGCAGTAGCTCAGGAGGTAAGTGTGGTTGTCTGGCAACAGGAAGGTCGCTGGTTCGATCGCCGGGCTCTGCCTAGCTACGCTCGAGGTGTCGCTGAGCAAGACGCCACCTAACCCTAACCGCTCCTGACGTGTTGGTTGTTACCTACCATGGTGGACACCGCCGTCGGTGTATGAATGGGTGAATGTGAGGCAATACTGTAAAGCGCTATATAAATGCCATCCATTTAACATAGAAACGTGTAATCGGGGACGTTAAGCAAATAAACCTACGCCTTGCTTTTTTTTTAATTGATCGGTTTTAAGCATTCACCATTTTGTCAGTTAGGATTATGACACTTGATTATGACTCACTGATCTGAGACTCGAGGTTTCAGTTCCCATCAGGAATAGCAAGTCCTAGTGTTATATTCAGCGTGAGTGATGATGCAGCGGCATTCACATCACAAGGGGAATTGGATTGTGCTGATGAGGTTCTTCTCTTCTTACCATGGTAATAGTCTACGCGGCTGGCCTTCCCTGCCGTGAACCAGCCCTCGAACGGCTCCTTTATCTCAGCATAGGGCAGTGAGATCACTCCTGTAATACACAACACAACACACACACACACACACACACACAGAGGTTTAGTTTACGAGAGGCACACAGCAAAGCAAAGCCAAAGCAGAAGCATGTCCAGAGTAATTGTTGAATTCACTGTTTACCTTCAACGTGGTAGGTCTTCCCAAACTCTACAGGGGAAGGCACTGCTTTCGCCTCTGTGTCAAGAGAGGGGAGAGGTTTTGGGATTGGGTTGAAGGGAATCTCTTTGTCCTCGTTGTGTGTAATGTGTTATCATCAGGTTATTATACAGTAGTGGCCGGTTACATCTGCGATCAAGAAGAATAGGCCAATAATAAACACAATCGACTGTACACTTTGTATATTGTGGATGTCAGGAAGGCACTGATCCCTGCAGAAGCACGAATGGCTAAAGCTCTGTTTACATGTTTATGGCAACATTTCGACAAGCAAGTCTGTCAATATCACCTGGCGTAAAAAAAAACCCAAACACAGTCGAATGAACACAATGAACACATGCACGACCATAAGACCAAGAGCAACGTGGTGTCTTACCTGTTACAGCACACAGCAGCAGGACAGCAGCTGCAGCGCACTCACACCGCCACCACATCATCATCATCGTCGTCAAGAGCTTTCTTTATGAATCACCAAATAACCATACAAGACAAATGCCGTACATCCGATTTTGGCAGAATTGGTCAATTATAAACACACAACAGACAGCAGGACAGCAGGACAGCTCTGAGACAGGCAGCCGAGCCAGGCGACGAGCTGCAGATCATGTGACCTCAGTCATGTGACTACAGCTTCGTAATTTTTTTGATAGAATAGAATAGAATAGAACTTTATTAATCCCGAAGGAAATTCTTGTGCGAGGTTACATAGCGATACAGTACAATAAAACAAAAATACGGAAAACAACAGAATGATAAAAATAAACAAACCGGTTTACAAATTTACAGTTAAAATATACAAATAAAAGTAACATACAATTTGGCATAATTGAAGTGTAATATTATTGTGCATAACATTAAGAATATTGCGCATGATGATGAGAGGAGATGAGAGGTAGTGTTATAGATAATATTTATAGACAACATGATAATAATAATAATAATAATATAGCACATGATAGAGTATTGCACATGATGTTGGACAGTAATAATAATAATATTGCACGTAATACTGAGGATGATGTTGAGAGGTAATATTTCACATTATATTGCTGTGTTCATTGTCTTGTATTTCAACTGTCCCTCCCACAGAGGGGGGAGGAGCTATAGAGTTTGATGGCCACAGAGGGGGGAGGAGTTATAGAGTTTGATGCCACAGAGGGGGGAGGAGTTCTAGAGTTTGATGGCCAGAGGGGGGAGGAGTTATAGTTTGATGGCCACAGAGGGGGGAGGAGTTATAGAGTTTGATGCCACAGAGGGGGGAGGAGTTATAGAGTTTGATCCACAGAGGGGGGAGGAGTTATAGACTTTGATGGCCACAGGCAGAAAGGACCTCCTGTGGCGTTCTGTGGTGCACCTTATTATCATAAATTAACCAGATGTCACCCTCATTATAATATTTGTGCTATAGTGATGACAAATATTTGCATATATACTGGTATATATATTTCGCGGTTTTTTTTTGCCAATATACGTGGTTGAGTCACGAAAAGATTGAGGTGTAATACGTCAACGAACCACTAGGGGTCAGCATCTAACTGACAGCACAGTATGCGCACTTTACTTCAACATAGACCTACAGTAGTACACTGTGCTGTATCTTCAAGTACTTGTGACATATATGGATATGTATCATTTAAAGACATACTTTATACTGTGTATTATTTACCTATTACATTACCTTTGTCGTGTATGCCTTCTAGATCAGTGTTTCTCAAATGGAGGTACTAGGGGTACTTTTAAGGATTGCAGGGGGTAACCTACTTGAAATATTTCCAAAAACAATGAGAAAGAAGGAGACTCTGAAACAGAAACACCAAATTGTTGACAGTAGAAGGATTTATGTGCACAAGTTCTCACGCCCACTGTTATTTTTCCTAAGGGGGGAAATTAGCTCACAGTTGCATGGAGCCAACAGGGTCATGTCTGTTTTTCCTAAGACAAGGTCTGGTCAGGTCAGGTGACAAGAAGCGATGCGAACAGCTCCATTATTTTCTCCCTCTCCCCGAAATCCTGTGTGCTGGTCAAAGGGAATATACCGTACCTTCAAGTGGGTACATTGGTAAATTAAAAAATAGTCTGACAGAATCCCTGTCCCAGATCATTAGGAGGAATGCCAGCTGCACTCCGCTCGAGTCAAGTACGACTTTCACGGCGCTAACTCAAGTCATGAGATCACACACACACACACACACACACACACACACACCTACCTTACCTTCCCACACTCGTGTTGGCTGTAATCTATTGCTCAGGACAAAGTAAAGAGCTGAGAGGAAGAGGAAGACAACCTCAGCACTCCCGGGCAAAGCACAGAAGGACATTATGTCGTTTGCTTTTTACAATATGGAGATTCAGGATAGACGGAGCACGGGTGCAACCGTCAATTGCACAACCGGTTCAAACCAGTTAAGATGTTGTTTTTGCATACGCGTTTCTAAATCATTTCCATGCATTAAACTGTTTGCAGCGCACTCAGGAGGATCGGGCCTATTTCTCCAGGCAGGTGACGAACCACACCACACGAAACCTCGCCCCGCCAGATATTTATGAGCCGTACGGATCGTCCTGCTCAACAGGGGAATCTGAGATGTATATGTGTGATCATATGACCCTGCCCTGGGTCACTGTGACCCCCCAGCCCCTTATAATGCGTCATTGGCTTGATGCCATGCACACCCCTGGCCTTTTAGTCTGGGTGGGGGGGGGGGGTCTTAAAGTGCTAATGAAATGTGGATAGACTCTCTTAAGAAAGGAACTTGACAGGAGGATAAACAGGATTGATTAAACAAAACACAAGTTTACGTTTATTTTTCCGCTAATAGCATGGTATAGTAGTGTTAGACAATGACCAACCCCAAAAACCCCCCACTGTTATATATACTTAATACTGGAATATAAATATTGATTTTAAGGACTACATGGGAGTATTCTAGTGTTTGTTTTTTAAAAACACACGATCACACACACAAGCACGCACACACTCACACACACAGGCACTCACACGTTTAAAAGGACACACGTGCACACACACACACACACACACATAGGCACATACACACAAAACATATAAAATCACAGTCTCACTTTTTAGTTTTGTGCTTGTTATTCACACAATAGCTCACTGTCACATCACGGCAAAACAGATGAAGTCAGCCGCTCCAAAATAAACTGATTTGACATTTCACGAATCCCCTTGGAAGACCACTTGTGCATTAAACCGTAACACAGAATGGAACAGTTCAGTCTTGCGCAAAGTCTCTTCTGGCAGAGTGTCCTTCGAGTGCTGCTAGCTCAGTCCCCCACACTTGTCTCTCCAACGAGATAGCAACAGCGGCTCCAAACCACATCCGTCAAAATTTGACATTTTCTGAGTGGCTGTGGGGGGAGGTTGGGTAAAGTTGCGAAAAGAGTCCATTCTTAGATAACTTCTCTGAAGTCTATAATTTGGAGTTGTGGTTGGTGGTGGCGTGTTGAGAGCCGACCACCGACCCCAAAATAAAACCGACGTTGATAGAATGAGAAAGCTGCAGTGAACAACAACACACGGAACAAAGAACACCTTTCAGGGAGCAGTCAGTTAGAGGCTTAAAAATAGGCTTCAACATAAAGACACCATGTCGGGTTAATATAGCTGCACTAAAACCCTTAATTAACCCACAACACGTGGGGTGCACGTTGCAGGTGGCTTTTGAGTTCAAACATAGCTCAGTTCACTTTCAGTGAGTTCAAGCCAACCGTTCACCACTTATTATTAACAACACCTCGTCGTGCTCGAGAGAACCGTTGAAGTAGTGCGTTTGGTTTTTGTTTCGTCCGCTCTGCAGTTTGCTAGCCTCGGGGGACCATTCCGATCTCGCAAGTTCGCGTTCTGTTTCTCTCTCAAGAAGATTGGCCTGGCCTCGGTCTTCAAGCGATCCGTTTGTGTCCAAACCAATCAGTCAGGAGTGTGGTTAACGTGTCACGGCAGCGAGAAGTAACGGTTTGTTCGGAAACAACAATGGCTGATTGACAGATGGTGCATCCAATCACCTGCCAAGTATTTTTGCCAGCCATTCCCAACAGTTTCCAATGTTAGCACTTTGTAGCTTGGCTCGGGGCTGAAATAGAGAAAATGGGGTGTGTTGGGGTTGGTGGTTCACGATGACTTTGAGCTTTGTGTTTTTAGTTTGTTTAGACACTGTTGACAAGAAGAATGACGGTGGTCGCTGGTGCAGGGGGGAGGACGACCTCTGGGTTGCCCGGGTAATGGTGTCTGTCGTCCTGGAGGTCGTCGTCTGTGTGCGCCGCGGTCAACGTTAGCTTGCTAAGACCCGCTTCTACTGCCGCCTCTGCTCCCTCCGCTCTGTCACCTATCAAACACACAGAATAGAAGAAGTACTTAGTTATATATCATACTTAGGAATATACAGTATATCTATTTTTTTATACTTTAATACATTTATACCAAATATATAATTGTCATTATTATTAGTTCTATTTATATGCATTCTAGTTATATTATTATGATTATATTGTTATTCTGATTATTAGCGATTATTACTATTGTATTATTATTATAATAATTTATTATTATTGTATTATTATAACTGCACCATTTCCACTGGGTCGCATGCCAGTTCTAAACACACACATATGTACACACACACGTACACACATACATAAACACACACACGTACACACGTACACACATACACACACCTCTCTCCTGGTCACAATCACAGTCTGGGGAGGAGGCTCCGCTGCACTGGCTGCGGGGGCCCAGCACAGGAGAGACGTGCCCAGAGTCACACATCAAGTCTGGGCCGTGAGGCTCAGTGGCACAGGGCAGCTCCAGGAGGCTGGGACCGGAGCAGGGGAGCGAGGAGGCAGGGGTGGACAGGAAGGAGCCGGGGCCGAAGAGCGACGATGAGGAGGGGTGCGGATGTGAGGAGGGGGGCGAGGATGCGGAGGAGGGGAGGGAGGATGTTGATGAGGAGGAGGAGGTGGCAGAGGGGGTGTCTAGGGGTGAAGCGGAGGAGGAGGAGGTGGGGCTGATGTCTGTCTCTTCCTCTGAGCTGGCGCTGTGGACCTCCCTCGCCGTCCATGGACACGGACAACACTGGAACGCGCACGCACACACACATGCACGCACATGGACAACAACACACACCCCACACACACACAGGCACAATGTAAACACTTAAACATGCAGATTACACACTAGCACAATTACATGCATGTTAATGAAAATCGTGATTTTGGCTTCTGCAATCAACTCATTGTGAAGGTCACAGTTAATTTATTAAAAAAATAATAAATAAAAATGTGAAAAACAAAAGAAATCATTTGGAATGCCCGTTACATTAAAATCTAATGACAAACTGCTACAACTCAATTAAAAAAGCAATTGCTTTATTATTATTATTATTATTATTATTATTATTGAAAATTACTGCATTTTTATCAGTTAGTTGGTTATTTTACAGTATTCTACAGTGCAAAAGGACACGGTCACCACTATTTGTCCGTCCACGCCGGGGGCAGATCCACAATTCTACTCACTGGACAAGCCGTCGGACTCCATCTTGAAGTTGGCGATGTCCTCGTTACCGTCTCCGTCGCCCTCCGAGCCCACGCCCTGTTCGCGGGTCGCCGTGGTGATCGAGCGTCGATGCGCGTGGATCTCCTCGGAGATGGTCTCCAGGTTATTGAGTGCCGTGCGGTACTGCGCCTTGGCCGCGGCTAGCTTGGTCTGCCGCTCGTCCACGCGTCGCTTCAGTTGCTGCGCGGGAAACGACAAAACACCAGGAGGAACACGGAGTCATTAGCTAGCGAGTGTAAAAGGGGCTCTATTGTACCACCGGCGTGTGATTAGCCATTACAAGCTGGACACGTCCACTTGTGATGTCACTATATGTCACAATGACAATTTTAGCCACGTGATGACTTGGAAACACCTTGTAATGGCTAATCGCACTAACACATGGTGGTATAATAGGGCCCCTTTAACATGTAACACAACTAAATATACTGGTATGTATACAACAAAGGAAAGTATCAACGGAAATAGCTGTGTGGGTATTAGGGTACACGTACCATCAAGCTGTAGGTAATACTTTTGCTTTTGAGTTCAAAGTACGGCTGCAGGGGGAGCACAACCAAAACCAGCCGTGAGCGAGTGAGAGAGCAAGAGAGCGAAAGTCAACCGAACCGCGGGCTGCCATAGCGACGGTGAAGCAATGCCTGGAAAAAACAACACTGCACTACTGCTTGGTAAACAGCCCACATTCCATGGCCCTGACACAGCGAAGCACGCCCCAGTACAAGCCCAGTACAGCCCAGTACAGCTGTACTGTTCAGTCCAGATGACCACATCTGGGCTGTATTAGATGACATAATCTCTAGCTTGCTTCCCTCTCTCTGTGTCTCTCTCTTTATGTCTCTCCCTTTCTCTGAATCTATCTCTCTATCGATGTCCCTGCACTTGTATAGCAATGCATAAACACACAATACAAGACAAATAAATGCAATAAATATATGCAGATAGACACACATGCACACACACCTGCACACGCACGCACACACACACAGACCTAGATTTGTTGATGTTGCGTTTCAGTTTGCTCTCCAGCTGTTTCATGTGACCGATGCAGGAATTGTAATTGGCCGCGGTCTTCTTGTGTTCTGCTTCGCTGCGCGTTCTCGCCTGCTCCGCCTCCATCACCTGCACACAAGTAGGTCACAACTTTCACTTCACAGTCTGTGTTCGGTTTCACTTCGGTCTCACAATACTCGCTTCCCATTCCGGCTAAGCTGTTTCTGATTAACTAGCTGCTCCCAACTCAACCGGGTCTGCAACACAACAAGCAATATGCAACCCCGCCTCGTGCTTGCAAACTGAAGCCAGCTACATTCTTCTACAGGAGCTGCAATACAGTGCTTACTTCTGTCTGTGTATGAATATATTACATTTATGAATATGGCCAAATGAGGAAAGACTCTTTGTCTCTCTCGCCCTGTCTCTCTCTCTGTCTCCCTCTCTAGATATAATAATATTCTGTATTATTCTATATATTCCATATATACTGTATATATTTATAAATATTGCTAAATAGCGTGGATATTCAGATTCTTTCCCTTCAATTTGTGCTATTTATATTGTTCTGTTGCACATTCCGCTGGGCATCTTTTTTCATTTCACTGCACATCCTGTATGTGTATGTGACAATTCAACTTTGTGAATCCTGAATCTTAAATACATAGTCTACTAGCATGCTAGCCTATCAACACATGTGCTAGTGTATATTGGGGGCCCACCGGCACACAGGTATGCTAACATACATGCTATAACATGCCTGCCAGTGCCAGCATGTTAGATTGCACCGTAGACTCTTGGAGTCTATCTATATATATATACATGTTCTGTGTGTGTGTGGGTGCGCACCCGTTTCGTGGCGTGGTTCAGCATCTCCTGCCAGGCCGAGTCAAACTGCCGGCTGTCCTCCTCCAGCAGCCGCTCCTCGGCCAGGGCGATGGTCTCCTTGGCTGCCCGCAGGATCTCCACCGCCCGCTGGAACTCCTGCGTGGCTCTCTGGGCCTCTAGCTGGGCCTGCAGGGGGCGCACACACAAATGGTAAATGGATTGCATTTATACAGCGCTCACTCAGTTGCCTCACATTCACCCCTTCATACACCGACGGCGGTGTCAACCATGCAAGGTAACAACCAACACGTCAGGAGCAGGTAGGGTTAGGTGGCGTCTTGCTCAGGGACACCTCAACACGTAGCTAAGCGCACGCACTCACGCACGCACAGAGAGAGAAACAGAAACAGAAATGTTTAGATCTGATGGGGCCACTCCAATGGTGTGTTTTAATACGTGTTTGTATTGAATTAAATTATTCCTTTTGTTAATTATGGAAATCAGGAACATGTGGACGTTGAACTGCACATGTATGCATGTGACAAGCACATCACATGACCAGCACACGACACACGCGTGCATGCACACGCACACATACGGCAGTTGTGTCACTTTTTCATGCACGCATTCACGCATCAAATCCCCCAAAGAAGCGAGCGACAGAACTGAATGAGAAAAATGAGAATAGTCTGGAAGAAAACGAGTAACAAAAGAAGGTTGCGCGGAACGTCCCACCCGCGATACGCACACGCATGAACACACACACACACACACACACACACACACACACACACACACACACACACACACACACACACACACACACACACAGGCACACAGAGGCCTAGGTGGGTGTGTGTGTGTGAAGGTAGTTATCTGTGTGGTGGAGGGATTTTCACATGGCGCCGGCCGAGAGACCTTGAAGACGAGTGTGCAAGAGAGAGATTAGCATTGAGACGTTTAAATGGTCCAGTTTATATCTGGCTCAGAGGAACCTCAGCCAAGGCATGAACATGATATTCACACACATCTCTCTCTCTGTCTCCTGTCTCTCTGTCTCTGTCCCTCTCTGTCTCTCTCTGTCTCTGTCTCTCTCTATATCTATTTTCCTATCTATTATCTGTTTGTCGCTCTGTCTCTCTCTCTCTCTCTCTCTCTCTCTCTCTCTCTCTCTCTCTCTCTCTCTCTCTCTCTCTCTCTCTATCTCTCTCTCTCTCTCTCTCTCTCTCTCTCTGTCTCTGTCTCTGTCTCTGTCTCTATCTCTATCTCTATCTCTATCTCTATCTCTTTCTCTTTCACTCACTCACTCACGCACGAATGTGAACCCATACATAAGCACCATTACACCATTACCATGACTAGAATGTAGTCTATTTTTAAACCCCCTGCAGTCTTGTGTTATCTTCAGCACCGCAGGTAAACAGACTACAGCTACAACAACACAGTTACAGCTTCGAACACAGGTTCCTCTGCAGTCTGTCAGGCCGTTTGCTTTCTGTCTAGGACTGAGATTCTGAAGGGATTTGGGTTATGTTACATATCAGCCAGTGTTATTGAATCACTGGGGTACCTGTGGGGGTATGGGGGGAGTGGGGGGGGGGGGGCACGGATAACAGGGGAAGCCGGGAGACGGGATGTGAAACGGGACAGGCGTGTAGTGACTGGTGGTGCTAATGCATGACACCCGTGAACACACACCGGTCTGCCCTAGCAACAGCAAACCTTTATGTGTCACATGATTGCATACAGTAACAGTTGTGAGAGTGACTATGGGAATTTGGGGAAAGGAGACAGTATTTTTTTCCAGTGTGATCGAAACATGACACATGCTATTCTTCCTCTTTTGATGAGCAACAAGGTAGTGTAGTGTAGGCATAAATAACAATCACGGTTTGTTTACATGGCTGTTGCCGTGTCTATCTATATCTTTTAAGGCCGTCCGCTCATTGGACCACGGGGGTCTTGCCTCCGCCTTGCTGTGCCACGTTCTGGACAAGGGTCAATAGCATGGAGACTGGTCATCCATCTGGCAGTGTCATGTGCGTGTGGAGTATCAGCAAACATTTTTGATTTACGATACTCGCTCGTGTCAAGGGATTACTTCTCCTCCTCATATGCCGGTGTGTGCGCGTGTGTGTGTGTGTGTGAGTGCACATGCATATGTGTGGCAATGGAAGGTTATTAATGTAGCATGCAGGCCTGTAGAAGAAGGCTTCCAGGCAAACGGGCATGTGTGTGGTGTTCAGTATTTATCAACGGATGTTTAATATTTGATACGTGACCTCGTTTGGTAGACAGTCATGGAAACACACTGATCCTTAAGCCGGGTTAATTCTCCACCGCATTGCATGTACACACACACACACACACACACACACTACAGCCCCCATCCCACAGGGGCCTCTCTCTGTGTTTTTACCCCAACATTCCGGTGCATAAGGTGGGGGTAGGGCTCAGGGAGTTGCCACCGTCCTTACCGCCTGTATTCTGCCTGCATCTCTCTGTGGTGCTACTGCCAGTCTGTCTGTCTGCCTGTCTGTCTCCCTGTACGTCTG
>PIJE02000066.1:478779-500610 GCA_002895965.2 Coryphaenoides rupestris | reverse complement strand
AGACCTCCCAACCTCGACCCCTCGTTAAAACAAGTGTTTGAACGCGAGGCCTTGTGCTATTTTTCAAACGGGCTGACTCAGCTAATCTAATACGACGCTAACCCGTTTAACGGAAGACCACAAGCCCACGCAGCCGGAAATATGCTACAAAGGTGTGCAGGAAAATCCCTCACACACACACACACACACTTTTATACGTTGAACCACAAATCTGAAAAAACTAATTATGTTTCACAATATCCGTTCAGTGTCTTATTTCTGGTTTATTATCGGTCATGAACTCCGTTTATGAGTCAGGACGTGGGAGATTTAGGAGCTTACAGAACGAGAGAGCGAGAGAGGAAGAGGGTGGTGTGACGGCGGGCCAGGCCTTCCTCCTGTGGCAGTACTGTACTTCCTGTTGAAGAGTGTCAGTGTGTTGTGTGTGTGTGTGTGTGTGCGTGTGTGTGTGTGTGTGTGTGTGTGTGTGTGTGTGTGTGTGTGTGTGTGTGTGTGTGTGTGTGTGTGTGTGTGTGTGTGATTGCCCTCATGAAGAAATTATTTGTTAAAATTCTTTTTCATGTTCCTCTAGCATGCCTTGACTCTCATTGTCACACATGATGTCAAACACACAAACAAAACACTAAAAGCATAAAGAACTATTATAAAGTATTAACTATTAGTATTAACTATTATAAAGTATTAACTATTATATAGATATATCTTTTAGTTTGGGAGAACGCTTTAAGGTGTTGAGAAGGGCATTGAGTTTGCTGCGATTGCCACATCGCCCGCCAACAACTCCAGATGTGTTTCATCCCACATTTAACAGAACAGAACTCCTCCGCTCTGTTTCCGAATATGAGTGAATATGATCTCTCTCCCTCTCTCGCCTTCTTTTTTCTCCCTCTCCCTCTGTTGCTTCATACTCTCCAGGCCATTGGTTGAGGGGAAGTTAATCCGGGCTATAATGGAAAACAGAAGAGGCCTCTACGGCGAGGCAAAAAGGAGAAGGCCTGAAGACGCCTGGAATGTTTTCTTTGGCCTCACCGCTGGCCTCCCACTTCTCTATAATAGACAACCGACAAGCGCAGTAAACCATCAACTTCTCCAACTTATCTCCAATGGTGTTCAGGCCGGACAGTTCAGCCCACTTTTCTGTAGAACTTTCTATAGGCCCGTTTTTCTGAGACATTTTTCTGAGAAAAATAGCTAATTTCGGCAGCAGCAGCGTGGAGTGTAATTAGCGTCCGCAGGAAAGCCGGATGTTGTTGGTGTCTTCCCACTGCTTTGGTTTGGACAGGTCAGGTCTGGGGTTGGGTAAGTTGTATGTTAGGGTGTGGTGGTCAGGGTGGTGCTGGGTGGGGGTGACCGACCAAGACCTACCTCCAGCTCGCTCTCCCAGCGGTTGATGTCATCTGTAGACTGGTTAAGCTTCTCCAACTCTCCCTGTTGACACAAAACACAGCGTGAGAGGGCAAGCAAGGGTGGTGTGCATGTGTGTGCGAGAGAGAGAGAGAGAGAGAGAGAGAGAGAGAGAGAGAGAGAGAGCTTAAGTGAAAGAAAGTGAGAGACAGAGGAGAGACGGGTAGATTGAGATAGAGAGAGTTATGGGTAGGGGGTGGGATGTAGCAGTAAACTATCCCTCCACCTCAGTTCAAGTCAAAGCCCATATGCTGTGTTTAAAAAATACAATCCTCATGCATTTTCTTGTAAAAGCTCAGTCTCCCATGCCCAAACTCAACCATGTGTAAAGTAAATGCCTGTTAAAAGCTGTGCCAGACAGATTTTGAATGCCAAAGAAACATTTGCATTATGTAGATTGAAAACACACTCCAATCACATTTAAATGTTATTTTTTTATTTATTTTTTTACTTTGACCTACTTGAATTCGGGGGTCAACTTCCTCCTCCTCTTCGGGAAATTCGGGAGTTTCTGTATAAAACTGTTTGCGTATCTCGTGGACTCTCCATTTCCAGGGGTTTTGTTTGTTGTTTGACTAACTAGACAGCGGTCTAGGGGTGCAGACAAAGCGGGACCCCCCCTGCAGGGCAGCGGGGGTCTCAGGATCACCCTGACTTTAAAATGCTGAATGCCTTGCGCAATCGGTATATAACGCGCAGCAGCAGGTCCCAGGTGCATGTAATGTTAAAACATCACAAACTCTGAGGTTTTAACCAGAAATAGAATAGGTTTCCACAGGGGACTGTCGACCAGACAGGCGGGAATCGGATCAGCAGAAGCAAAACCGACACTGGGGTCGGGCACACACGCTCGCTTTGGACACGCCCCCTCGCTTTGGACACGCCCCTTGGTGGCGAGGGTAGGGGAGTGGTTATTTATTCTACAGTCTATGGTTGAGATGCAATGACGTCACTCGGGATAGCGGGACCGGAGAGCCATGGGCGGTTCCTGAGGGGGCAACAGGGGCCAGTGGCCCCCTGTAACGCTGAGCTTGGAGCCCCAATAACGATACAATAATTAATTTCTTGCGAAGCTTAAAGGAATGTGTTATATTTTGTTTTCATTGTTGTAATTTAATTTATTTGTAACTAAGTAACTTAAGCAAATACCAATCATATTGTATTGTAGCGATCACCACAGAGGAGCTAAAGAGAAGAGTCGGACGCGTAGTATAGTGGTAGTGTTGCTCTGTGCCTCCACCGCACGACCCCAGAGTCAACCTTTTATTGTGCACATGAACAACCTGCCCGCTGGGCATCACCCCTTTTTATACCCCCGTGACAGACATGACATTTCCCATAATCCCTCGGGCCCCCTACGTCATCCCCCCCCAGTATGTTGTTTTTTAGTGCGTTATTGATTTATATACTTAGCTAAACATTTTGAAAGCTTGAACACAGTTTTTGTCTCTTTTGTCCGGGGTCAAAACGTGGCTCTCTGACAAAACAACTGGCCCCAGCCATACTGGTCATTGAGGGAATGGGGCAGTGTGACAACTGCCTATATTTAATGTTACATGCAAGCAAGGGTTATTAGTGATTAGTTAAGTGACACATCACACATGACACAGGTCAGATGAAGTCGACACACGACGGTTCCCGGGAGAATGGCGCCACCGTGTGGCGGTCCACGGGAGCGCCGGACAAAATAAGTCAAAACTCATTCCCCACAGTTTACGTAATTGTGTGTGTGTGTGTGTGTGTGTGTGTGTGTGTGTGTGTGTGTGTGTGTGTGTGTGTGTGTGTGTGTGTGTGTGTGTGTGTGTGTGTGTGTGTGTGTGTGTGTGTGTGCTGGACCCTATAATGCATCCAAACTGATCGCGATGAGCTTCCATCCCACGCTTGTCATCGTTTTGCTTCACATTAAAGTCGACTATAGTAGTATAGGCCACTTAGTTAGTATATAGGACAAGGCGTGCCTTATTAACCCACATTGATCTTCTATTGTGTGTTGATTGGGGCTGTATTGCAGGGTTTTTTTTTTTATGTGTGTCATGCGGAGCCATTAAAGGTGCAAATCACATCCCAGGGTGTTGGAATTGGATGCCTAAGTTCATTTTTCGTCATCGCGTTGTGTGAAGCGGGAACGTGATGCGATCGTCCCTGGCCGCGACCAGAACCGGCTGATCTCATCACGGAGCGTACCGGATCGGGGTTCGACAACCAGAGATGCGCAAGTAGCGTCCATCTCCTTGTAAACTATGCAGACGGTGCTGCGGATAATGCGGTAGGAGGAAGAGGAGGCCACTCTACTGTCAACGGTAGTGTTTGTGTGTGTGCATCATCATCATCATCATCATCATCACCACCGGGAGGACAACGGAGGAAGAAGACATAGCACCGGGAGACGCGGTGGACATCCTGCACGGCACGGCACGGCACGGCAGAGCCAGGCTTCACGGAGGAGGAGGAGGAGGAGGAGGAGAGGGAGGAGGGAGGAGGTGGTGGAGGAGGATGGAGTTTAAGCAGTGGGTGGAGGCGGCGGAGAAATGGTGCTCCGGGAACCCCTTCGACCTCATCTTCGCCGAGGAGGACGTCGAGAGGCGCTTGGACTTTTACGCGGAGCCGGGCATCTCCTTCTACGTGCTCTGTCCCGATCATCTGACCGGCGGCACCGACAATTTCGTAAGTGTCAGTCAGTCATGCAGAGAGGGGGCCCTATGCGTATATAGCATCGGGCACCGATGGGACAGCCCCCCGGGTGGCGGGGGGGTCGAGGGGCTGTCCTGGGATCCAGCTGGGCATGCACGGTGTCACACGAGGGTGCGTCAGTCTCTGTCTCTCTGTGTGTGTGTGTGTGTGTGTGTGTGTGTGTGTGTGCGTGCGTGTGTGTGTGTGTGTGTGTGTGTGTGTGTGTGCGTGCGTGCGTGTGTGTGGTGTGCGGTGTGTGTGTGCGCGCTTGGCAAGAGGGGAGGTGATGATGTCATCATCGCAGTGTGGAGCGCCTGAAAGCATCGCCCGGGTTCGGTTGCAGCCTTCCGCGCCGTATAGGCCTCGCTGCTATTATTCTTACTACCGCCCTTTTCCATCTGCTGGAGCTGTCATCATCATTCCAGACCCCACGACCTGGATGATGATGAGGATGATGATGAGGATGATGATGATGATCATCATCTTCACCTCTTGTCGTCCCAAAGACCCCCTCTCCACTCACACACACACACACACACACACACACACACACACACACACACACACACACATACACACCTCTCTCACACACACAACACACATACAGGGACACACGCCCCACACACACGTTCCACTGTTGAGTTCCCCCAGGACAGAGACTGAGAAGAAGCAGTAACCCATGGCCGATCAATACTGAAATCATCACTCTCTCTCTCTCCACTCTGCATCCATCTATTCAACTCTCTCTCTCGCTCTCTCGCTCTCTTTCTCTCTCTTTCTCACTCTCTCCCACTCACACATGCATGTGCACACACACACACACACAATCAAAAGACAAATAGTTTCTTGTGTAATGTAGTCTGAAGGACGTCTGTCTGCCGAGTACATTTGTCAGACAGATATTGCAGCCGGCCTATTTATATTTCCAAAGAGTCAAGAGTGAAATGGCATGCTTGCCTTTCTTTATTACAAACCAACAACAATATATATAAGTGTGTGTGTGTGTGTACACTTGCTTTTGTCCACAAATGGCCTGACGCCTATTGCTGAACAAATAGCTCTTAGTTCTCTCTAGGGCACTTTCTCTGTGTGCCTTTGAGGGCTTCTTAACTGTTACAATATAATAACTGCCTGGCACATGCCGGTTAGTCTCTATTGATGGTTTGTGTGTGTGTGTGTGTGTGTGTGTGTGTGTGTGTGTGTGTGTGTGTGTGTGTGTGTGTGTGTGTGTGTCTCTGTGTGTGTGTGTGTGTGTGCAGCATGTGTGGAGCGAGAGTGAGGACTGCCTTCCCTTCCTGCAGTTGGCCCAGGACTACATCTCCTCCTGCGGGAAGAAGACTCTGCTGGAGGTACTGGAGAAGGTCTTCACTTCATTCCGGCCCGTAAGCATCCTCCGCTGTCAGGACCTGACAGACACTGCGCCAATACCGCCCCCTTGTGTCTCGAAATAGCAGCCTCCATCTTGAAAACAGTGTTTAAAAAAAAGCCAGTTCAACGTTCCTATAATAACAAGACCTCGTGTGTGACGAGTGCGTCGGCTGGCCGCCATGTAGAAAAACAAACAAACATTAAAAGGACCACCTCTGGAAACTGACCCTGCGGTTAACTCCGCCCCTCAGGTCTGTCTAGCGTAATCTCATTGGCTGCAAGTATAATAACAACTCACTGTATCTCTCTATACTTATACACTGGTATTCACTAATCAGTCACCATTCCACCTTCAAATAGTCAACAGCAGTCCACTTGTATTTGCTCCATTTCAAAATGTAGGGCAGACAACTGTGTTTGCAATATGCAAACACAGGCCTTGTGGAGTGTGAGTTAAGCAGAGTCAGTTTTGATGACAACAAAAGGTGTGTCGGTAGGACACACATTCACACCCAGGCCTCGCCCGTTCCCTCCTCATGTGTTTGCCTTTGTTTGAATGCTTCTTTCTTGCAAATGTTCACACCTTCAATTTTTTTTCACCACTTTCAAGTAAAATGGTTTATGAAGCCACGAGACTGACTGAATTAAACTGAGCAAAAATACCAACACTGGGAAATATGATTTGATCGTTCAGGATTTGATTGGTTAACGCACATTCAGAGCAGGATTTGATTTGTTAGCGCATGTTCAGAGGCCGTTATGGTAATTAGCCCACATTTGCATATATAATACATTATTATGGATTATATATGTAATTATTATTTGGCTTCATTGGGTATGTGAATGATAAACTTGCGTGCGGAAATGAGCTAAGCAAGGAAATAGAGAAATTTCAATCAAAGCCTTAATCTTCCATGCCAATCACATAAGGCTGTATTCTTACTACATCTCACACGTTCTTTTTCCTCACACAACCCATCCGACTCGGGCCGCCGAGATCATTACCTAACGACATTATCTCCTGTGCTTCTCAGCTGTTGGGGCTCCCAGACATAGACGATGACAGCTTTGAGCATTACCATGCAGACGTGGAAGGTGAACCGGGGGCGGACCACCAGCAGATGGGAGTGAGCCAGCAGTGACGGGAGGGGGGGGGTCCGCAGATGGGCTGTCACCTCTGAGATAGCCCCGGTCAACTCCTCCTCCTCCGCCTCCTCCTCCTCCTCCTCCGCCTCCTTCTCCTTCTCCTCCTCCTCCTCCTCCTCCTCCTCCTTGCAGGGCCCTGGCACGCAGGGTCCTTACATTTATCGAGTAGTTTTTTTGGCTGAACACAGGCAAAAGACAAAAAACTAAAAGACAGACAAACACACGCACATAGAATTACACACATATAATTACACTCATACAAACTTACAAACATACAAAATGACAAACACTCGTATGCTGATGATTCACTATTTACCTGAATGTCTCAGTAGCGTTTTGCTTCCAAATGTGCTCTCTGTTTGTGCACACACATGTGGGCACACACACACACACACACACACACACACTTGGCTGTCCACTACCAGGTAGTTGTCACGCACCATGCAGATCCGCTCTAATCATTCACCGTCTGGTTAGGTCCAGCGATAGCGGCTACAGCAGTGATGCCCGTCCAGCAACACCCAGCCTTCGGTCAGCTGGTACGCAGAAACACGGTCCAAATAGCGTGACCATCTATCATCCCGTTTGCTGTGGCTGTTTCGGGCTTTGAATGTAGCCTTTTATTTCTTTTCTTTGTTTGTTTGCTTGTTTATTTAGCTTTTAGATGGAGATTAAGAGCTGAAAGATGAACTTGAGTGAAAATGGTCAGCAATTGCATGTGTGTACGTTGGTTTTGGGAATTATTTCAGACGCCAGGAAGAGAGGGGATTGTTTCTGTTTTTTAGCTCATAGAGATGACACACTCTGAGGGTCAGGATCTTCTCCTATTCATTGCTGCTATCACAAACGTACATTATTATAACTACAATTATTATTATTAGTAGTAGTATGGTGTTATTATTATGATGTTGTTATTATTATTATGTCATTATTGCAATTATTGTCATTATTATAATTCTTTTTATTTTTTATTTTTTTTTATTTTATTATTAGCTCAGTTACACAGCAACCAAGGTTATTATGGTTTACACAACAATACAACACATTCCTATCTCATCCACTATATACAGCTAGACAGCGCTGCAGCGGCCTCGTTCCAATGGTACCAACTTCCTCAGCACAAGCATATTCTCACCGCTGACCAGACCACACAGCTGACGGCCACAGGTGACCCACAGAGCAGCCCACACTCATCCTCCTCCCCCTCTCTGCAGGCTCCCTCCCTCCCTCCCTCCCTCCCTCCCTCTCCCCCATCCCTCCCTCCTCCTCCCTCCCTCCTTCCCTCCCCCTCCCCGTCTCTCGCTCATGTATGGAGACGAGTCTCTTGATAGCTTTACGAGTTCATACGTGCAAATCCTGACCTATATTATAGGCAAACGTAACTGCAAGATGCAACTACCGGTATTTAGTTTTTAGTGAAGTCCAGACTTTTTGGTTTTATTTGATGATATAATATATGATTGAGGTTTGCGTGTGGTCGCAAAACCAATGCACAGCTTCCAGTCCTTATAAGCAGCACTTGACCCTGAGATGTTCCAATGGCTGGCTTTTCATTATTGCCTTTTAACTTAAAACTCTGGTGTGTTATGTTTGTTTGCCCTCCAAGTGTGGTGTTATGTTTGTCATGATGCAACGTGTCAAACGATTATCCAATAAACTTTGTGAACGGAGAAGTTGACTGTTTCTGTTATATAATAATAGTAATATAATAATAATATAACAGTAATAATAATATTATTAAAACTAGAAAATAATAATAATAACAATAATAACAACAATAACAATAATATAATTATAATAATAACAGTAGTAGTAATAATAATAATAATAATAATAATAATAATAATAATTTATAGTTTATAATAGCATAATAGCATTTATAGTTATATTGCGACACACCGAGTGACCCGGTGACCTGTGTGTTTGGAGGCGAGGCAGCAGAGAGCCCACCCGGTGTGACGTCGCGCCGCCACCTCTGGAGGGTGCGTCACGTTTGCTCAGGTTTGTAATAATAATAATAATAATAATAATAATAATAATGATATTAATAAAACTAGAGAATAATAAGAATAATAGTAAGACTAGTAAGAATAGTAAGAAATAGTAATAACAATAACAATAATAATAATAATAATAATAATATAATTATTAATAATAATAATTTATAGTTTATAATAGCATTTATAGTTATATTGCGACACACCGAGTGACCCGGTGACCTGTGTGTTTGGAGGCGAGGCAGCAGAGAGCCCACCCGGTGTGACGTCGCGCCGCCACCTGACGCACCCTCTGGAGGAGGAGGGGAGGGGGGGAGGGGGGGGGGCGGCGATCCCTTCCCTGCCTCGCGTTTCTGTCCAAGCAACAGCAGCCCAACTACAAAAACAAATCCCCAACTAGACGGCCATCGACTCATTATTTGCGATCTCCCCCTTTACCCTTTTGCATTGTGCAGTATGTGTTCGCTTTGAGGATGACTGCGGTGGACATAATATTGCACAGTATCGGCGGCTTTCCTCGCCTCGCTGTGCTCGCCGTGTTCAGCGGACGTCTCGGCACCAAAACAAACCTGAGTGTTTAAGTGATATATTATAGGCTCGGCGAGGAGCGTGTGAGAGGCCTGTGTAGCGCACGGACGGCGCGCAACTTTACGCGTTCTGGAGGATCGGAGCATGCAGCTGACAACTGTTGCTGATGGTTCCTCGTCGCTGATGTTGACGGCAACTCTCCCGGACGAACTGTAACAATGTGTTGTTGAAGAAGAAGAAGACAAAGTCGACTGTATATATATATATATATATATATATATTGCCATAACTTCTTCAGGGGCTGCTGCTTCCTTCCTTCCTTCCTTCCTTCCCTCCCTCGTCCACCATGGGTGCCAAACAGAGCACCCCTGCGTTCGATCCCGGGAGGACTCGGGCGTATTCGAGCTCGGACCTGCCGTCCGGCGGGCACGCAAACGCCGTGAGCGACGGCGGGGTCGCGGGGCTTCGCTACACGAACGGCCCCGACGGCCCCAGGATCCGCTATACTGGTGGTGGTGGTGGTGGTGGTACTGGTGGTGGTGGTTCTAGTAGTGGTGGTGGTGGTGGTGGTGTTGGTGTTGGTGGGCTCGATATACCGAGCGGCGGCAGGTCCGGATCACACGCACGCATCAATCAAAGCCTGGAGGAGGAGGAGGAGGAGGAGGAGGATGAGGAGGAGAGGGAGGGGGGCGACCTGACGCTGCCCGCTGCTGGGGGGCATCGGCTGCTCGTAGGGTCCCTGCCGGCTCACCTGTCCCCTCGCATGCTCGGAGGTAAGGTAGACCACCATGGCAATATGGCAATAATAATAATAATAATAATAATCACAAATACAATACAATGCCATGCGTGTTGCACAGCACTTTGTTATTGAACGATCGTTATGTAGGTGGACTTGTTTGTCACCTATATACATCATAGATGGTGTATTTCCTGTATTTCAAACAAACAAAGAAGCCCTTTCTCCCTCCTCCCCCCCCCCCCTCCCCCCATCGTGACTGTAATTTTTGTGTCTCAGTGTATGAGCGCCCAGACCAGGAAGAGACAGAATAAGTGTATGTAGGTCAACAGACAGATAAGAGCTTCCCATGGATACACGCTGCACCCAAACACACACACACACACACACACACACACACACACACACACACACACACACACACACACACATACACGCACGCAGACTGCTTTCAGCTGCAGAGAGCAACACACACACGCACACGCACACACCAACCCACCCACCAGCCAACCAACTTCCTCAATCCCAGAGACCCTCAGAGTGTACATTGCTCAATAGTTGAGCCACAAGCTGTTTCTCAACATAGAAACACTGGAGAAGAGGAGGGAACCGTGGACTAAAAAGCGAGGGGGGGGCAGGCATGCACATGATCACTGACTGACACCAATATTCTCCAGTATTCACACACACACACACACACACACACACACACACACACACACACAGTCCTATACACTGACCTGAGTCTAGTGGAACTTAAATGTTGCCTGTGTGACAGATAAAAGGCACATCAACACCACAACCTGGACAACAACAACAACACTGACTGACACCAATATGCTCCAGTTATTATTATCAGTCTAGTGTCGACTGACATATTCATCCAGGAGCTAGATGAAGGCTTTCCAGCATTAGTATAGGTCCTATTATAGCTCTACTATAGCTCATAGGCCATAGCCTTAACCCTTGCATGTTTTTGATTATTTTCTTAAGATAATTGTAAGCAACACATTTCCTTTGTCATTTATAGCAGTAATAATCTCATATAGATATGGCTTTCCTGACCAGGAAGTATATATATGTATTTCCAACTATGCTTGTAAACGATTGTCTGTTATTATGCTCTTGTAAATTATTGCACAGGCAGAATAGGTCTGTGTCTGTGTGTGTGTGTGTGTGTGTGTGTGTGTGTGTGTGTGTGCGCTTGTGCGTGTGCGTGTGCGTGTTTGTCAGTGAGAGAAAATAGGGACACAGCCAAAACAGTGTCATATTACTTAACATGGTTTATCTCCACTGCAGGCTTAGCAGCGGGTCATGTCCTGATAATCGTTGCTCACAATGATACACACACACACACACACACACACACACACACACACACACACACACACACACACACACACACACACACACAGAGGGTCCGACTGTAGAGAGAGTACTTCCTGACTGTTTGTACCATCACTCCCTGTCCCCCCAGGATTCCACTGTCCCGTGTGCTCCAACTACGTGGTGTCGGAGGAGATGGAGAAGCACCTGCTCGCCTGTTTCAGCAAAACCCGCCTGGCTTACAACAGTAAGAACTGTAACAGCACAGGCAATAGTCGGTCAACCACTCATCCTGGATGCATAGACTGGAATATGTCGTTGTTCTTGTGTGGAAGTGGGAAACCTCAAATAGAGGCTGGTGCTACACTAACCCAAGTCCACATGGGCCTTGTGTGATGACGGACCACAACCTGGACAACAACAACAACACTGCATCATACATCAGAGAACTTGTCCACATCCTATAATATATAACTCTGTTGTTGTCTGTCTGTTGCCTCTTAGAGGAAGCATACAGGCTCAAGCACTTTGAGTGGATACAGAATGTCCAACATTGATGCATCCGTGCAATACATTTTGTCCCCGATATGTGTTATATTGTGCTTTATGATCATTATTTGCAATTTGTTACCCAAGTTTGGGTCCGGGTTCCCGCCAGATCGGCTCCAGAGTGCTATTTTCCTGTGTCACCCAGAATGAAGAAGATAATAAGAAGATCTTTATTAGTCCACACACATAGTGGTCACACAACACACAGCGGGAAGTGAGAACCCCTGAGTTGCTGTAGACGAGCACAAAACTCGATACTTATGGTTGATGCTGCAGCGTGTTGAAGACATGCTCTCCCGCTTAATCAAATGTACACACAATGATCAAACGGGACCTGGTGTGCATTGCATACATCACCATGAATCACATCGTAACAATGTCAAAGTGTAAGCCTGCAGCTTTCTTTCTTTTAAGTGTTAATTACAGAGCCCCACATACATGTTTTTAAAAGGAAAGGGCACATGTGTACACACACACACACACACACACACAAACACACACACACACAACACACACACACACAGCAAATAAAACGACAGTTCTGGTTCTCTCCCGAGCACGACTAAACAGAACAGAAGTTGTTTTTCTTCTTTGAAATGTGACCCTGGTGTTGCTGCTGCTGTACACGGTTCTTGTACTGTGCTACTTTCACTGGTGTTTATATCTTTAAGTCGCCAGAGGTCTGTGTGTCTTTGTGTAATTATCGCTTCCTAACCTTGACTTTGTGATTAGTTTTTTTTTTCTTTGGTGCGTCTCTATTGCAAGGCTTTGCACATATGAAGTAGGCTATGATATGTTGTTGCTTTTAGTGATGCCTTGTTGAGTACTTTTGGGAATGTGTATAAATTATATCCCTTACACTATTAGAAATACACATATATACTATATAAAAGGACAAATGTTTGAGGCCGTCATACCCTGATTAAACCTTGCTGTATGTGTGCATTGCTGGAAAACCACTGACTTGTTTTGTGTCTGCTCTGCTCCTCAGAGGACATTCTGTCCAAGGACTCGGGGGAATGTGCTGTTTGTTTGGAGGAAATGGAACAGGGGGACACTATCGCAAGGCTGCCCTGTCTCTGCATCTACCACAAGGGGTAAGGCCTGCACACACATGCACATGTGCACGCATGCGCACATACACACACAAAGCAAATAAAAGGACATGGTTCTGGTTCTCTCCTAAGCACGACTAAACAGAACAGAAGTTGTTTTTCTTCATGTGACCAACCCTCAACCCTCTCACCCTTCTCTCAGGTGTATAGATGAATGGTTTGAGGTGAACCGTTCGTGTCCAGAGCACCCGTTTGAATAGCGACCGCCACCGCCACTCGGAGGCTGCTTGTGTGACGGTTTGCCGCGTGCCTGGAGACCCCCTGTCATCACCCTTTTTCATTTTGTTTTCTATGCCAACTCAATGCTGAACACCCTTCAGGGACAGAGCCAATCGGGGGTCTACAGGATGTTTCAAAATGGCGCCTCGCAGGACAGCAATGGACCAAGCAGTGGTTGACGTGCCAGTGGGGCTCGATCGGAGGAGGACCACCTATGTTTTATTTAGTGATAACAGACTGTGCGGCCCACACACACACACACACACACACACACCAATACACACACCAACACACACACAAGTCTTGGGGTCGGATCCGTCTGCCTGTGAAAAATAATCATTAATGTTCTCTGTGTCCTCTCTGCCTTCTCCCTAATGACCTCAAACAACTGGAATCCTATTGGATTCGCTGGTATGGTATCAGACTTGAGGTTGTAACACACACACAACTGAATGTTAGTTTCTAATGTAACTGAAATGTTTCAGCCTGTTGTTTTTTGTGTGTATGTTGTTCTTTTTTCAGAATACTTGATGGTGTAAAAATCCTTGAATGAGATTAAGATAATAGCTTTAAGGGAACAATTTCTGAGCTTTTTGAGTCTCCCTCTCTGTAATGCCAAAATGAGACTCGGGTTGTAGTCCAAATAATCAGAATTGGGACAAACAAATATCTTCTTGTTCCTTGATCAGAACCACAGTAATATGAATCAGAGATGAGTAGTGAAATTGTGTCGTAGCCTGCGTGCTATGACGGATAATTGCTGATTCATGCTCTGAGGAGTGCCATAATATGCTGCTATGTCACTGCCGGTAGACAGATCTACCGGAAGGTTTTTTACCTGAGGCCTGTGTTTAGGGGCGTTGTAGCCTATGTTTATATTTTATTAATTTGCACAACTACAATAAACATTACAAGTCTCTGTGTGAAGTGTGCCCTATTTCTCTGATCTTCTCTTGTCAGTTAGGCCAATAGTCTAGACTCGAGCCTATGTTGATATCTTAATTATAGAGGAGGAAATACCTTGACTATTTCACAACTTTATTTTATTTATGTTTTAATGGCTTAATGATTTGATTGTCAGTGAGATATACTGTACAGTACAGTAGCGTATGTAGCGTCTCGTGTGACGTCATGACGTAGGAGCGTCATGACGCGTCACGTAGTCCCGAAAGGCTAGCCACCGCTTCGAAGCTAACGCTAGCTAGCGACTGGCCAGGCGGCGAGAAACAACTTACCGCACAGACGCGTTTGTTCCCGTGGACCTATTCTATTCTATTTTATTTTATTTATTTTGTGGTATGTATCTATCTAATATCTCCACGTCCAACCCGATCACCACCGTCGCAGACTTGTTTTTATCAATAGGGTCTCAAATAATGAATGGAGGAGCGCGGCTAACACGTAGCTACGAGCTCTGGTGGCCTTGCTCTAATCAGTGTTGTCCTTCTGATCAATACATGTGATACTTTCTCCAGAAACCCCCCCGACGAACACAAGATGTCGTACATGCTCCCGCATCTCCACAACGGCTGGCAGGTAGACCAGGCCATCCTGTCCGAGGAGGACCGTGTGCTGGTGATCCGCTTCGGCCACGACTGGGACCCGACGTGCATGAAGATGGACGAGGTTCTCTACAGCATCGCCGAGAAGGTGAGCGCTCTGAGGGCCCCCAGCTCTCTGAGGGCCCCAGCTCTCTGCCCCTCTGAGACAGCTGGAACTGGATTTAAGCCTTCAGCATTGTAAGATTATTAAAATATGTATGTATCCCTGCAGATGGTCAGGAGTTTGGGACATAATCAGCTTCAATGGCTTTCTGTTTACTCTTATTTCTCCATATTATCTGTAAACAAATATCATACATCAACATGGTCACCCTATGTAGATAATGTAATCATCTGATCAGTGTGGAGTCTTAATTGTAATGCATAGTGTGACTGTGTGACCCCCATCAATTCCCAGGTGAAGAACTTTGCGGTGATTTACTTGGTGGACATCACAGAGGTGCCGGACTTCAACAAGATGTACGAGCTGTACGACCCGTGCACCGTCATGTTCTTCTTCAGGTAAGCTGCCCAGGAGAGCTTCCCAATGCGGGTCGACTCAGCCCGAAGGTAATGGGGATCGATCCCCGATGCTCATGGCCTACCTGTAGGCGTCCTTGAGCAAGATGCCAAGCCCCTTCCTGCTCCTTAAAGGATGACTTAGAGATTGTTCAACCGGAACCCTTTTTCCCCCCCTCATCATTTTGTGGGTCTAAGTGACTATTCCGGACAGCAATTTTTTAAACTGGTCCAGTGGGAGCACTTCAGCTGTCAACTGCAAAACATCCGCAGCAGAAATAGCGCCCCGTCAATGTACGTCCTCTAAAAGTGCTTGCTTTTGCCACAAACCGGCTCAAATTGTTTTTGTAAGTGTCTGACAACATGATGGAAAGGATCCCTGCAGAGAAATACAACACTTTCTCTGTACCTCGTTTCGCTTGATCCGGTCTGTTTGTTATTGTTAGTTAGCGTCATTCACATTGTCGACATCTGCAAAATATCCAGCCATAACTCTGAAAAGCTTTCACCTGACACGAAGTCCAGCTCAACAAACTCTTGCCAGCACTCCTCTCTCCAACTCACTCAAGTTTTCACTGTTCTCTTCCTTCAACAAGTCCCATGAGATTCAGAGCAAGACTTCTCCTGGCTTGAGCATAGGGTGCATGTTGAAAAATCCCAAAGTTATCCTTTGATGATGTGTCTGAATTCACTTGCAAGTCGCTTTGGTTAAAGGCATCTTCTCTCAAAAGTTTGTGTCTTTACCAGGCATAAAGGCATAGCATTTGACTTCAGTCTTTTTTTCAAACATCTGCGATTGTGAGACCAATTCTAGTATAAGAACTTATTGTATATGTATAATGTATGTATAATATCATATAGATACCATGCATAATATAATGCATACACAACAGTTTCCCGCTGTCTTGCGCTTGCTCAACACAGATCCTGACGCTATGTTTGCTTGTTTTTCCGTGTAGGAACAAACACATCATGATTGACTTGGGCACGGGTAACAACAACAAGATCAACTGGACCATGGAGGACAAGCAGGAGATGATTGACATTGTGGAGACGGTGTACCGAGGAGCCAGAAAAGGAAGAGGTCTTGTCGTGTCTCCAAAGGACTACTCTACAAAATACAGATACTGATTGCTTTGTTTTGGATTTGATTGTGGACTTTTATTCGTGTTTCTTTGTTGAATATTTTTCAGACGTGTAAGAATGTGTTTTTGTATCTATCTTCGGGTTTGTTACAAGTACCATAACACTGATCACAAGTTACCGAAACGCCTCCGACCCAGCAAGGAAAAGCAGGCCAATATCCTTATTCTGTGAATAAACATTGGGCATGGTGATAATGGTATTTGAACATAATAATAAATGCTTGTTTCTTGTTTGTACATGGCAGTAATGCTCATTGACTTACAACAGGTTCTCCTTTTGGTAATGACTTCTTAACTCAGACAATGTAGTGTCACGCTAAAATGTAGAGAGAGATTGGGAAATGGGTAGTAGTTATTTTTTTAATTTGTATGCTGGGAGGTTCAAAGTGTACAGAACGATCTAGTCCTTGCAAGACACACCCACGCAACACACACGCCTGGATACCAGTGCACAAAGCTAAACAGGGGTAACTTGTATAGGTTGCAAGTGCCCTATTGCACTCAGTATACCATGCCATCAGCACCCTGGAACTTGCCTCACACATCCATGCTACTGGGGCATAGTGAGTCACAGTAGCACTATGGATGTACGATGAACTAAAGTCGCCAAATAATAGTAACACTATGGACTGAAGCAACCACATAATGTGCCAAGAGTTGGATCACGTATTTACACAATGGTGCCTCTAGATGGCGCTAGAGAATAATTGTACCGCAGTTTAACCTTACAGTCTTGAGTTTGAGTACATTTGTGACCATGCCATACATCTGACCACAAATAAATCTGGCAAACGATCTGCTTTCAATGTCTCCTTAGGGTGCCATTTCTATATAGTACCAAAGTATATTGTAGCCGATAGTATTTGTAATATTGTAGTGCTAAATTAAGACAAGGTACCCTTGTCGTTTACATTCTTAAACATTATTACAGTTTTCTGCAGTTGCTAAAACACTAAACTCAATTCTCTGAGCCAAATGCTCAGTTGCCTCAACCCATTTGTCAAATTAATCACTCTTGGCAAAACCTTAAACAAGTTTGGGTAGTTAGACACCATTTGCAAATGTCATCTACTCTTTTTGCACATTCTATTTCACACTGATGCACTTGTGCTGCAAAATAGTCAACACGGGTGGCAAAAGTTAAACACAACTACAACACAGTTGTCATCGTTTACACACAACTCAAAATGGTTCACACTTGTTTCTAATGACATGAAACTCGGGCAAGATTATCAACCATTTTGTTCATGGAATGACAATAAGGGAAGCAGGACACATTTCACATTTCAGCCCAGTAGTTCCCTATTTCCCTTACTATTTATATTGTATAAGACTCACATGACAGTGGAAGAACTGGAAGAACGGTGGAAGGTCTATGACTGAAACCCATATACAAAAGAAAATCTCTTTCAGGCAATTAATGGGATTGGCCTGTGGTGACATGTGTTGAGTGTTGTCATGGCTGGATCCAGCACACCAGAAAGTTCCTCCCCTATTGTCTGGCAGGGACAACATTACATGTGATGTGGACCAAGTCCTCTGGCCGGACGCAGCAGAAAGATGTGATGCTATTCAATACTGTATTACTTTATGCAGTATGATATGATGAGTAAGTTGTGATTACTATACTGTGTTCTCAATTTTGTTATGCAGTGTCTCATGAACGCTCTGTAGTGTTTATATATTGACTGGCTGTGTGTATGATCTGAAAGCATTGTTTAATTTTGAGCACAGATTCTATAGTTTTGAAATGATTGTTTTATTTTGCCAGAAGAGTCTGAGGTTTCGTGAATGTAGTTTGAATTTTGGGTTTTGTGTTCAAAGTTTTTAGAAAATGGGAAAAAAATCTGTCTTGAAGAAAATAGAAAAAAACTAAGATGATTAAAAGGATTATTTTTTCTTTTTAAATGCCAACATTGAAACGAGAGGAAACAATCTCACCTCACATAGACGTCATGGACATTATCACTATTGAACATCTGATTAGACAGATTGAGTTACATTGAATGAAAGCTTCACCATGGTACCATGTGGTCATAAATCACTTCTGTCAGCTCTTATATGGGCCCTCTAGTTTTCTGCTGATGTTAACAGAAAATGTAATCTATTTTTTTCACTTTTTCTTGATAACTGCTATCGATAACTAATTCATTGTGTTAGCAAAGTGGAAAATGGTATCAATGACACATGACAATCCAAAAGGTAGACCCATTCACAGATCGTTTTGGTGTTCAAAATAAAAGCCAATTCAGCCGAAACACATTTTCAATCATGATTTTACGGAATAGCTGACTATTTATTTAAATTCAATTACAAATGTAAATTACATGTAAAAATAAAACAAGCTGCCATTCTGACCCCATTAAAAAAAGAATAATTGGTGAATAATTGTATATTTTTAGCTTAAAATGCAAATGTCCACTTCCCTGTATCAGCAGATGAGCAGCAAATCAGACTATGTGTGACTGAAGCTCTTCTAGTGTATATACAGCTAGGTAGCCTCTGTTGCCTGGCAGAGAAGGGGGCTCTCTCTCTCTCTGGGTTTCCTCCGGGTGCTCCGTGCAGTTTCCTCGTCACGTCAAGCACATACGTGGGTAACACATACGTGACGTATGTGTTACCCACGTTTTTGCGTCGATGGCCCCTGGGGGCCCCCAAATGTGGTGTGGTGGTTCACTCTTCCTATATGGATAACATGTGGAGGACACAGTTTGAACCAAGACTGACTATAAGTGACTATAGGCTAATTTAATCACAACCTCTAGCAATGGCTGTCAATGAGCTGTACTAGAATATCTCTAGAGAGAGAGGAGGAATATGGATTATGCTGCTACAGTACAAATAAAGGGAAGAATGTGTATGAGAGAGAGAGCGAGAGAGAGAGAGAGAGCGAGAGAGAGAGAGAGACATAAAGTGTTAGGTTGAGGAGCGTCTCCCCACTGACTCCACATTAAAACGTCACCTGTCACCACCGCCTCCTCCAGCCTTTCCTATAAGCCGGCCCCGTTGCATCATGGGAGGCAGAGTATAAGTGCCACTCGGTGAGTGATGCACGGGGGCGAGGTGACGCAAATTAAAGCCATAGCTGTCTATTTCTGGCTATTCCTGTGTGCGAGAGAGAGACACAGAGAGAGCAAGAGAGACCGACAGAGAGAGGGAGCAAAAATGTGAATGTGACCTCCAAGTCTATACTGAGTCACTTTGGGAAGATACCGAGGCTGTCAGTTCTCCTCCTCCTCTTCCTGCTCCTCCTCCTCCTATGCCCGGTGTGGTTTTTAATGGGAGGCCAGTATTTTAAGTAAGCGTTAGCTGTGTGGTGTTCCTTGGACGGGTACAAGAACAGCTGCTCACCGGAAGACAGTGATGCTGTGGCAGAAGGTAGAATGAGAGAGAGAGAGAGAGAGAAAGAGAAAGAGAAAGACAAGAGAGATATCATCACTCTTTACTACATGACAGGTACACGGACATGTTGAAACACTGTGAACTGTGACTGAAAATGCACAGGTATACGCTCAACCTCTGTGATGCTGTCCTCACTGTCAAAATTATGCCTTGTTTCATCATACTTGTAAATAACCCCTCTCTCTCTCTCTCTCTCTCTCTCTCTCTCTCTCTCTCTCTCTCTCTCTCTCCCAGTTCTGCCATATTGGCTCTCACTCTTGTTGTTTCTCGTGCATGGCTGGGTACATGAGAAGGGCGCTGTCCTTTCAGAACCACACACTCTCCTTCCTTTACTCTCTCTCCATCTCTCTCTCTCTCTCTCTCTTTCTCTCTCTCTCTCTCTCTCTCTCTCTCTCTCTCTCCTTGTTTCCTTCCTGCCTGCAACATCCTTGCTCGTCCCTTTGCAGTCTCCTTCACCACTATGGCTTCATCTTTAATCCCTTTTCAGCACCAAGCCCTCCCTCCCTCTCTCCCTCCCTCCCTCTCTCCCTCGCTCACCTCCTCCTCCTCCCTTTACCTCCTGTTTCTATTTCCTCATCTGTGCTCCTCTGCTTCTCCATCAATCTCCTCTCTTATTCTTTCTCCTCCATGTTCCTCCCCCCATCTCCCCCTCTCTCTCACTCATTCTGTCTCCCTCCTCCCCATTCGCTTCCCTCCCTCCCTCGGGCCAGAGAGCTGCCGTACACCCCTACCTGCCTGATGTCAGTGGTACAGTCCGCGCTCTGTGCCTCTCTCAATGTGTTTTTCCCTTATAAGGAGAGAGGTAGCGACAGCGTGGCCCGGACCGCTCCGACCGCGCACAGCGGGCGGGGGGTGCGCTAATTTAAAAAAATAATAATAATACATAGAAATGGCACTGGTGGGGAGGTGGGGAGGCGCTGCTCTCCCTCGCTGGAGAGAGGAGGAGGAGGAGAGGAGGAGGAGAGGAGGAGGAGAGGAAGAGGAGAGGATGTGTGAGTATGTGTGGAGCGTCGAGGAGGGGTGGGGTTGTTGGGGGGGGGGTCAGTTAACGGCACTTCTGTCAATGGCCTTGACTAAGACGACAGAAATAGGCACGCGTGGGGGGGGGGGCGGGGGGAGGAAGATGAGGGAGAGAGAGAGAAGCGAGAGGAGAGAGAGAGAGAGAGAGAGAAGTGAGGAGAATCATCTTGTAGGGATGGTGTTGAGAGGTGTTTAGAGTGGGCTATAGACACACTGTTTCTCATCTCTCGCTTTAGTGTATTGTTACATACGCATATATATTCAGTATATATGTGTGTGTGCATGTGTGTGTGTGTGTGTGTGTGTGTGTGTGTGTGTGTTTGTTCTGGTGTACTTTCCGTAGGAGGCCCACTCACCATCTGCCCACGCAGCCATCAATACAGCAGGCTAACGTGCAGCCCTCCAGGAGATGCTGGCTGACATGCTCTGCTCTCTCTCTCTCTCTCTCTCTCTCTCTCTCTCTCTCTCTCTCTCTCTCTCTCTCTCTCTCTCTCTCTCTCTCTCTCTCTCTCTCTCTCTCTCTCTCTCTCTCTTCTCTCCTCTCTCTCTCTCTCTCTCTCTCTCTCTCTCTCTCTGCTCTCTCTCTCTCTCTCTCTCTCTCTCTCTCTCTCTCCCTCTCCCTCTCTATGGAGGGGTCAACCAACGAGAGGCGCTGAGCTGCATCGTGAGCGTGGGCTCCCAGCCTGCGATCTGTTCCTGGAAACCAAGCACTGAGCACTGATTCATAAGCCTGATGGTTTGGTTGGTTTGCTCCCGTGCTTGCTTGTTTGCTTGCTTGCTTGGTTCATCCAATGGCACATTTTTGCCATTTGTCTCCGTGGATTCTATTCAGCAAGATTCCCGCCATATACGGCCCCCCTGGCATTTTGCTATCTTAGACGTTAGAAGACAGATGATGGTGGTGGTGGGGAGCGGCACTTTGGGAAGAAAGCCCATTAGCGACGCTATGAATAAAAACATGAGTCCGCGTCTCGATCAACACGTAACAAACCCACAAAGAAACCTGTACCGTGTTCGGGGTCGTGGGCACGTGGGCACATCACCAGAGCAGTGTGATGCGTGATGCATGGACTGCATTATATCCGTGCACTTAGTCACAATGACCGGCGCTGACAATTAATGCACCCCCGCCCCCCCCCCCTT
>PIJE02000066.1:471505-473362 GCA_002895965.2 Coryphaenoides rupestris | reverse complement strand
ACAGAGAGAAGAGAGGGATGGAAGACCCACACAATAAAAAGAGGAAAATCAATCTGGGGCCCCCTTTTCTCAGGCAATGACACCCACACAAAGCCCAAAGCAGTCAGACGTGGTGAAAAGCGGATTTATAAATGTAAAACAGCACATCCGAGCAGGACCGCCACACAGGAGTATTGATCGTGTCGTGTATATCGATCCGTCGGTGACAAGGTGTGTGTTTCAGAGAAAAGGACGAGTTTCAAAAAGAACGGAGGCAACGCAGGTAAACGGTCATCTCCCAGGGTCAGATGTCCGGGGAAGAGGTTTCCACGACGATGGGGGTCTTCTACCGGGAGGTGTCTGATTGCAGCCCACGACACACATCTTGAGGTGTCCGTGTCTGTATAAACCGTGCAATGAACTTTCTGTTGTTGTTCATTGCAGATGTTTTAATGTTGTTGCAATAAGACACAAATCCATGGAATATTTATGAAGACTGGAATTATTTGGTCATTTACATCAATGCATTTTTTTTTTGGTTCATGGGTTCATTCATTCCAGCGACGGATTGCAATCTGGGACAATTGACCTAAAAAGAAAAAAAAGTAGACCACACATGAATAATTTCAAGGCAACACTGTATGGCAATAAAGCTCAGCTATTAATATTTCACCGAATAGAGCCCCGTTGTGCGTGGCCTGCTTTCACCTCACCTGGATTATTGATGAGTGTAAAAAAAACTAAAACAAATTCAGGGTGGCAAAAATTACATTTGGCAGCCTGCACGAGACAACAATATGATATTAAAAATGAAGAATGTGTGAAGGTTGCTGTAATTCATCGAAACTCTTGGTTGAAAAAACCTATGTGTGACTATACCGTTGAGGGAAGGGCTTTCACCTTTTAGTTGCCAGCTAAAGGATTGCATTAACCTGATAGTTGTAATGCTAAAGGATTTGTGTTAGCTTGATAGTTGTGTGTTCGAGGATAGCGTTAGCTCGATAGTTGTGTGCTAAATGACTGTGCTAGCAGACAACTTCCTCCGGAGTCGTATGCAAATTGACTTGCTCATCAACCTCAGCCGCTCGTATCCTTGGATACGGCGACAGTTGCTGCCGAGCAACAGCCCAAATCAAGCGAGGGGCATGTGTCTCGTCTGCTTGAAGGCAACACACAAACCCAGAACAAACCCGCACACAGAGACACACACTGATGGAACAAAACACATGTTGAAACACACACACACACACACACACACACACACACACACACACACACACACACACACACACACACACAAAGGACTGGAGGGGCAGTGTGTACCGACACCAGCGTGAGCAGAGAGAGAGAGAGAGCGTTAGCTGCCGTTGTATTTCAAAGCGTGGTGAGACGTTTAGAAACGGAGACCCATTTAAGGGTTTTTGTCATCTGGTCCCCCTGAAGTCATTTAAGGTTTTAATATCCTATGGGGTTCAATGAAATTCTTGAACACACACTTAGACACGCATGCACGCACACACATAGACACACACACACACACACACACACTCTCTCATGTGCACGCACACACACACACACACACACACACACACACACACACACACAGACTCTCTTCCCCCCCCCCCCTCCCCCCTCCCTCCCTCTCCATCTCTCTCTGATCCTGTTATCTGATCCTGCATATTTAGGTCATGGAGGCGGGGGTAGAAAAGTGTGAGCACACATTGGGGGAATCTTGTTTTGTTTTGACACTTTTCCAGAGCCTGTGGTGAGGGGGTTCATGAAAGAAGTGCGGTGGTCTCCATCGCCGGCGTGTTGCGTAAGAGGCAGACACGTGCGGTACAATAGCCTCATTGATCGCTGGGGTAAGACGAGCCATTG
>PIJE02000066.1:456505-466505 GCA_002895965.2 Coryphaenoides rupestris | reverse complement strand
ATGTCAAGATTTGCTCGACGTGCACGAATGCGCTTCCTCCGATATGCTTGCCTCCTCTCACATTTCACCAACTTCGGTGAATATTGACGGGCATTCGCGGGTGTAAAAGGCATGTGTATTTGTGTATTTGTGTATTTGTGTGTGTGTGTGTGTGTGTGTGTGTGTGTGTGTGCATGTGTGTGTGTGCTTAGGAAAACACTGTCTTCTGCAAACTGACAACTCAAAACAATGGTGCCTAGAAGATGGCAATCGTTGACCTGAAGGGGTGGTCTCGCATACGGCAGGCCGAGAGAGCATGAGAAGCAGAGGGAGAGAGAGAGAGAGAGAGAGAGAGAGAGAGAGAGAGAGAGAGAGAGAGAGAGGGCGTAAAATCTGAATGAAGAGATGGATGAGATTGAATGAACGAGGGCAAGCAAAGCATCTCCGTCTTATGGAACAGAGTGGGAGGGGCCTCACTTTGTCGTACACACAGGATCAGCAGGGGTTGTTAAATTAAACGGTGAGCCATCGAGGTGGGATACTTGTCACGCCGCCGTGTGACCCCGCGTTAGCATTGGCCGACCGAGCTGACGTTAGAAGAGAGAGAGAGAGGGGGAGAGGGAGAGGAGAGAGAGAGAGAGAGAGAGAGAGAGAGAGAGAGACAGAGAGAGTGAGAGAGGCAGAGACAGAGACAGAGAGAGAGAGAGAGACTGTAGATTAGAGTGAAATATTGAAAAGAGAGAGCGATCAGGCACTGGCAGAGGGAGAGAGAGAGTGTAAGAGAGAGCGAGAGAGAGAGAGAGAGAGATGTCTATATTTCCCTCCTGTAATCTTTTGGGTATAATATACTTTATATTATTATGCACATAATCAGATTACAATTCAACTGTTCAACAATATACACACACATGCTTACATGCGCACTATGGTGATTAACCAGACCTCAAGTTCTGCAAAATGCTATGTTCGCTGGCTCACAACAAATGGCACGTTTGAATACAAATATGAATCCATTTCAGTTTCCATTACATCGCATATTACGAAAGTGTATGCATGTACAAAAACTCTATCAAATGGTCCCCTCTATAGCTGACTTATCAAACTGTAACAGATTTACGAGATAGTCTGGCAGTAAATATAGATCAAGACTTGAGTGCTCGTAGAGAGGATTTTTACAGGGACTTTTAATTTGGCGGCGACATCTTTGTCACCCACGACATGTGTAACGCGCAAATGTATTTGCCGCGTACGCCTCAGTAAACGGCTAATGTGACATGTGAGTCGTTTCCAGTTAAAGGGCTGATGTGAGGCTAAACTGTTAAAATAACTACTTGGCTGTTGCTAGGACACTCCCTTTGAACATTCTCAGCCAGCCTTCTGATTGGCCCCCGCTGTGATGATGCAAGGTTCCCTCACCCCAAATCTTTGCCGAGCACCCATAGAAACATGCCCGTCTGCAATTCTCTCTCTCTCTCTCTCTCTCTCTCTCTCTCTCTCTCTCTCTCTCTAATGCTCTCTCTGTCTCTTTCTCTCTCTCTCTCTTGTACCCTTTTTCACTATTCGTCACTCTTTGTCTGGCATCTCTCTCTCACTCCTTCTCCCATTCGTTCATTCAGCGCCTCTCCTACGCTCTCTCTTTCTCTCTCTGTCTCCCTGCCTCTCTCTCTTTCTCTCTCTCCATCGTCATCTCTCTATTCAGTTCTGCCTCACTTCCTCGTTAATTCAAGCCCCTCGTTAGCTCATTCAAACTCCACCTAAATTGATCCCCGTTCCTTCGGAGCCACTTCACTTGGCAGGCAGCCTTCGTCACTTCCACGTCATCTGTCACTCTCCTCCTCCTCCTCCTCCTCCTCATCCTCCTACGCCACCCACCTCCCCCCACCCTCACCCAGCCGGGACGGTCACCGCTATAATAAAGGTATGCGGACGGACTTCCTCTGGCACCACCATATCATTTATTACCAATGTCTTTGTGCCTTGAGGACGCACAAAGACATTAAGAGAGTGTGTGTGTGTGTGTGTGTGTGTGTGTGTGTGTGTGTGTGTGGGGGGCCTCTTGTTGTGGTGCTTTTTCCATCGGACCCCTCCTTGTGCGACGTTGTCTCCTTTGTATTTAGTGGCCTCGTTTCTTAGTGTCGATTCTGCTCCAGTCCAATTGAGTCGTCGTGGAGGAGTCTGAATGTTTGAATCTTAAAAACAAAAAGACGATTCCATTTTTATTTAAAAATAAAACGGCTATATTATTCAGCGACGGTTAACAGCCGTCTGGTCCACGGTAAGACGTAGCCGAGAGTAGAGGGGTCATTAAAAACAGGGGGTTTGGGTCTGCTGGGCGGTGATAGGCAGTTTAATTGGGGAGAGTCGGGCTGAGATCCGTCTCCACTGGTAATCCTGACATTTATAATCTCATAGGAAATCAGGGATTAAAGACGATGATCCCATTAGACGGGTGCGATGGGAAGTTGGAAGAGAGAGTGTGTGTGTGTGAGAAAGAGAGAGAGAGAGAGAGAGAGAGAGAGAGAGAGAGAGAGAGAGAGAGAGAGAGAGAGGGAGAGTTAATAACTTGCAAGGAAAAGGAAAGGTCAGTCTCTACGAATTGTGATGTTCTATTAACTTCAAACCAACCCTGATTTCATAACAAAAACTAATTCTGGGTCATTTCTAACCCCCTGGATTAAAATACAGTGACAGAGGTGCACATGATGTGTTTGCAAATACATTGATGAGACACATTTGCTGAATCCACAAACCCCTCATTATGATGATTCCTCATTACGAAGCCACCGCATGCCATCTCCATCCCCATGTATGACATGACAAGCCCACACTCCACACTTACAGTATCTGACATCGTTGAACAGTCTGATTCCATCCAGGGGAGTGGAATCGGAGACGGGACAGGCCTAATTCTCTATGACAGCTAAGATCGAATCAGAAGAACCCATTGTTCCGTGGCCCGTTCACCCCTCCCTGCTGGACGGGAGTTGTGCAAGTTGGCAGTGGTTCAATTAAAAGCACTTATCACGTGTGGTACTACTACAGCCGAATGCAGCAGTAGCGTAGAGAGAGAGAGCAGATATTAGTCTGCGTATGGCTTAGGCTGTCCAGCTTGTGTCTCATACGGACTCATGCTTCTTCTTCATGTCTCTCTCTCTTTGTCTCTCTCTCCCTATGTCACTCTCTCTCTCACTATATGTCTCTCTCTGTCCTCTCTGTATCTCTGTCTCTGTCTCTCTGTCTATGTCTCTCTCTGTCTATGTCTCTCTGTCTCTCTCGCCCTCTCTCTGTCTCTCTGTCTATGTCTCTCTCTGTCTATGTCTCTCTCTGTCTATGTCTCTCTGTCTCTCTCGCCCTCTCTCTGTATCTCTGTCTATGTCTCTCTCTGTCTATGTCTCTCTGTCTCTCTCGCCCTCTTTCTGTATCTCTGTCTCTGTCAATCTCTGTCTTCCATTTGATCCGACTTTGATGGCCAAAAGAAGGCTCAGCATCTGGTTCATGTTGGGGTCTGCATCTGTTCTGTCCGTTGGCGTCCAATTCCCGTCAAAGCTATCGTGGCCGCCTTAGTTGTCAATCAAGTCAATTGTCATCCAGTAATGTCTGGGTGCAGCTCAAACCACTCTCCCTTTTGCCCTTATTTGAAATCAATGGCACCAATTCAATTTTCCGGGCAGAGACAAGTTGGAAGTTACAATTTAGCCTATTAAACTGGAAAAGAAAAGACGAGAATGAGTGAGAAATTGATACAAAATGAGAAAGAGAGAGTTACTCTAATTAGTTGAAAATGAAGAGCCATATTATCTACTTATAAGGGTGCGGTGTGGGGGGGTGGGTGTCTCGCAGGGTCTGAGAGCTTGATTGATACTTCAGACCCCCTCAAAGCCTCAACAGCAACATTTTGGGGGTTGTCAGATTTGTATTTTATAAAAAAGATATATATTTGTCACAAACAAATGTCTTTTAAAAGCTTACTTTGTCCAGCATTCATTAGGTTACAGAAAAATATGGTTTCCTGGCAGTGTTTCCTCTAAACTTGCTGTTGACTATACACCCCATTGTTCCTGGTAAGGCCTTCTTGCGCTGTCGCAAATGGTTCGCAATCCAAATGTTGTGTTTTCTGAAAACCTCACATATACAATAAGTGTTTAAAAAGCTTAACCCTCTCTAAGACACGGCTATCAACATCATCATCATCATCATGCCATTTCCAAGGCATTTATGGGCGGCAGTAGCTCAGGAGGTAAGAGCGGTTGTCTGGCAACTGGAAAGTTGCTGGTTCGATCCCCGGGCTCCGCCTCCTAGCTAAGTGTCGAGGTGTCCCTGAGCAAGACACCACCTAACCCTAACTGCTCCTGACGTGTTGGTTGTTACCTTGCATGGTTGACACCACCATCGGTGTATGAATGGGTGAATGTGAGGCAATACTGTAAAGCGCTTTGGATAAAAACGCGATATATAAATGCAATCCATTTACCATTTACTTTGGTCATGTTAAGAACGCTAACTTGAGTTCAGAGCAGAGTAGAGTAGCACGTTCCCAATCTGGTCGGTGGCGAAAACATAGGATTCTGCTATACACCTGTTTTCTCTAAATGAATAAAGTCTTATTTTAGTAACAGTGCCAACATGTTTCAAGCAGGTGCTCGCATAAATGTGTTGACTCGCCGCATGACCAAGCGATCCAGCTCAGAAGCTCACTCACTCACTGGACTGGTGGAGTCTGTAGAAGACTGACTTCAGCACACACATCCCATGGCCACCGGGGATTTCACACACTCAACTTAGTTATGAACTGACAACTCCAGTTATCCTAATGACTCAGAGGTAGCTGGTGGCAAAGGTTTACTCACTGTGGCTGTGTGAGTGGGCGGCAGTCTGTGTGTGTGTGTGTGTTTCAGTTTCACACACTAAGATGGTGGTAGCCATAGAGGCACCTAAACATATGTTTACTGGCTCACATGTCTTCCATATCTATGTTGTTGTTTGTTTATGGAAGATAATAAATAAATAAATACATAAATAAATACGATACATTCACGGGAGACCATCCACAAAGCACAATACATGTCTCCTGGTTAATAACCAATCTCCACACAAACATGCATGCATGTGCACGCACACACACACGCACACACACACACACATTAAACTGGGAAATGGAACCTTGATACGTTGAACTAAATATAGATCCTTTGTCGCATTGGGGTCAGAGGTCACTCGAGAGAGCAAGAGGCAAAGCGAGAGAGCGAGAGCAAGAGAGAGAGAGAGAGAGAGAGAGGGGGGGAGGGGGCAAATGAAGTGGCTATGAAACAGGGGTTCATTTCCAGGTTGAGATGCAGACAGAAATGGAGACAGACAGAAAGACAGACAGACAGACAAATAGACAGATGTGAACTGACAGGACGAGGAGGACGGAGAAAGTAGTGCGGCAGCATCAAAGGATGATCGACTACCAAATTAGTCCTTAATAAGTCTTAACTTGCAATCGAATTTTCTGGCAACTCCATAATTTATTCCCAATGGCTTTGAGGTCACACAGAAAGACTATATATATATATATATATATATATTCTTTCTGTGTGACCTCATATATATATATCTGTATGTATGTCTGTCTACACACAGACACACACACACACACGTTTTAATATTAATGGATGCATTAAATTAAAGTGCATGTATTTAGCAGCGCTCTGTTAACCGGGAAAAGGCAGAGGATTATTGTCTGAAAAATAAACCGCTGTGCTATGGGTATCTCAATACACACTGGCTCCACATTCTGTGGTGCGCTTCCTGTGCTAATACACACACACACACACACACACACACACACACACACACACACCCACACAGACTAATATTAGCTTTCTCACTTTCATCTGCTCCTCCGTTTCTAAATGTTCCGGATACCTCGCAGGGTCCTGATTCAATTCATTCACCAAAACAAATATTGTCAAATGTCATTTAGTATAGATATGCCACTTTACATGCAAATGTCACAAGTGATGCTCGCTCTCTCTTCCTCTCTCTTTCTCTCTTCAGTCTATTCTGGCTTTGCTCTCCTCTGTCTGTCAACCACACAGCACATAATCACAATGATCATTTGCAATTGCAACTGCCCTTTCCTTTTGTGTGTGTGTGTGTTTATGTGTGTGTGTGTGTGTGTGTGTGTCTCTGCCTGTGTGTGTACCAGGGCTGAACAATATGGTAAACAAATTATATTGCGATAATTTTTTACAGATATTGTGATTGCGACATGATTCACCATTAGTGGGAATGATAATTTTTTGCATCCCAATTTTCATTTTCGCTCAAAAAATTATTCAAATCATGATGTGACATTTGTCAGGGTCTGTATCCAACAACAAGATGTTTAGGCCAGGGCATCTGCAGTGCTACAGTTCTTCATGTGTAATGTGTTATAAATTAACATTTACACATTTTACCCTCATCAAAAAATGGCAGCTTTTGTGTCATATTTAGATTTTGATAATGTTCAGATGAATCATTCAGCCCTAGTGCACTAGGATGTGTGTGTGTGTGCGTGCGCATGTACGTGTGTGTGCGTGTGTGTATGTGTGTGCGTGTGTGTGTGAATCAGCTGTAATGATTCATCATCACCCATCAATCTGCAGCACTATCATGGCCGACAGTGACACCACCACTGGACTGCTGTTTTGTTTAGCCCCCCCCGCCCCCCACCGACTGACGCCTGACTCTGTGTTGCCTTACATCTCCTCCTCCACCACCCCCCCCCCCCCCGCCCCCAAACCCACCACCACCCCGCCGCCACCACCACCACCACCACCACCCCGCCACCACCACCACCACACCATCTCTTCCATCCCATAATTCTTTCAACTCTCACTCCCAGCAGTCTCTTACAGCTTCGGGTAAACAAGCTGAGAGAGACGAGAGGCTGAGGTTGACGAAATCCAAACGCCACGTGAGGCACTACAGAAACAGAGCGAGGGCACAACCCAGCGCTTGGATGATGTGACTCCTGCTCAGTTTGTGAAAGAGGTTACGGAGGACACCCTTTGGTGCCATAGTGGCTTTGTTTCTGTTATCAACTGCTCCTCGACAAGCGCCCCCCCCTCTCTACTTTGAGACTTGGCTACTGTACAACCCCTCCTTTAAAAGCCCATTTCATTCATGATACTCCTGCTAATGGCAGGCCTGGTATATCAAAACTGATACATCATTCAACGAGGCTCTCAGAGATCACTGCTTTAAGCCACATTTCAATTTCTAAAGTCATCAAAATGGAAAAATTGCAGTCTGGCGCTCAGTCCTTTCATAGCACTGAGACAGCACTTCGACAGCACTTCACAAACAACCGTATCCTTCTTTCTTTAACTGCTGAGGCAGGTCTGTGCCCCAGTTCTTCTTCACTTTTGATATGGAAGATGAGGGTATTGGTATGAGCTGGTATGATTGGTATGAGCTGGTATGATTGGTATGAGCTGCACCTCCCATCTCAGGGTCTGCTCTCGACCGGTTCATATTATATCTACGTGTGGTGTGCCACAAGGTTCAGTTTTAGGCCCAATACCTTTTTCTCGTACTATGATATCCCACCATTCCCAAATAATACTGTACGTTTCTATTACTTCACGCAGATGACACACAGCAACACATTCCACATGAAAGCCACCGAACCCTGACATTACAAACTGGCCACTGCAGAGACCCACCAGAAGATATAGGACCACAGGTTAGAAGCTTCCTCGCAAACTCATCGGGCCGAGGGACAGATACGTGCTGCAATCATGTCATCCTCATGAACTGTTAGCATTTAGGATAGCGTTGATGACTGACTAGTGGCCATGAAACTGTCTGTTGCGTGGAGATGTTTGGGAGGAAGTCTAGGGGACTATGGTGGTTGTGATTTATTTGAAGAATGCTCGTAACATCAGATTAGGACAGAGGAGACGGCCGGGGATGGAGAGAGAGAGAGAGAGGGAGAAAAAGAAACAGAGAAGGAGAGAGAAAGAGAGCGCGAGACAGAGAGAGCGAGACAGAGAGACAGAGAGGGAGAAAGAGGTTGAATGTTTGTATGGAAGGCATCGCTGCATCAGGAGATGAAAAAGAATGATGAGGAGGAAGGAAGAGGGTGGAAAGAGAGAGAGAGAGAGAGAGAGAGAGAGAGAGAGAGAGAGAGAGAGAGAGAGAGAGAGGCTAAAAGCTGAGTGCACAAAGCAGTGTAGGAAAGTGAATACGGTCTCCACTTGTTTAGTGAACCAGAGGTAACCTGAGCCGAGTGCCTGAGTCTCTGGCGAACAGACAACAGCAATAGAGATGTCTCGCTCGCACACCCACCCACACACACCCACGCACCCACACACACACACATAAACACACACTCAGATCACTCCAGATACCCTGCTTCGAAGTACCTTGGTGCCTCACAAGCAGGGGGTCAACGGGGTCTCCCCCTGTGATTGGTTTCTGGAAATTGTAGCTAATGCTAATGCTCTCCTGACCTCACGCGTCCGAAAAAGCCTGACCTTTGACCGGATCGGGAAGAAGTGATGGAAAAGTCAATAGTCCTGGGGTTATTTCTTTGATGTACCCTGCACACACACACTCAGGAGAATGAGTCTGTCATCCATCTGTCTGTCATCCATCTCTCTTCACACATCCATCTCTCAATCCATCCATCTCTCCATCCATTCTTTATCCTGTTGCTGTGCTCTCATATATCTTAACATCTATCTATTAGATATAGAAGTATCTGTCTTTATAGGTAAACCACCACCTTGAGACGAATTGTATCCATCGGCATACAATTCTATTATATTCCATTATGTACAACATCCAACTCAAACAATGAGCAGCCATGGCTTACAATGGGGCTCGGCTTCGATGGCAATGGTATTTCAATGCTCTCTCTCTCTCTCTCGCTCTCTCGCTCTCTCTCTCTCTCGATCTCTCGATCTCACCTCTCCCCCTGCAAACGGTGATGCAACCACAGCAGGTCTAGCGTTAACTATTGCACCAGTCAGTACCGCTGCACACACACACACACACACACACACACACACACACACACACACACACACACACACACACCCGTCACTGTGGCCATGCAGGAGCAGATGGGGACCGTGGAAGTGAAGCTTCTGGGTGTGTGTGTGTGTGTGTGTGTGTGTGTGTGTGTGTGTGTGTGTGTGTGTGTGTGTGTGTGTGTGTGTGTGTGTGTGTGTGTGCGTGTGTGTATCAGTGATTCTAAAAAGAAACGGCTCAGTGTTTCCTATGCTGGGGGACCCCACATGGTTCACTCGGCATGGTGACCTGGCTGTCATCTACAGGGAGACTGAAGGAGACTCTTCAGATTCTTTCTCTCTCTGCCTCTCTCTCCCCGTCTCTCTCTCTCTCTCTCTCTCCCCTCTCTCTCTCTCTCTCTCTCTCTCTCTCTCTAACTCCGGATGGAAACAGAGAAGTGCTGTGTTTTCCGTAAGCCGCGCGTTTTGCAAGAAGAGGCTCATTCCCATTGACTGACTCGCCAAACTGCACTGATGCGGCTATTGTGAGAATGTGTGTGTGTGTGTGTGTGTGTGTGTGTGTGTGTTTGATTGCGAATGTGTGAGAGTAGCTGGAAGTCTCCAGACCTGAGGGGCCACCGGTGAGCATGAGACAACAGCAGGGGGCCCCTGGGAGCCAAGAGAGAGAGAGAGAGAGAGAGAGAGAGAGCATATCTCTTCTTCTCTGTGAAGGAAGTCTTAACGGGGCGTAAGTAACATAAAGAAATCGCGACGTGCGGAAATGTACACTGATGAGTGTTCGCCGCTGAGCTGATGCGCTATGAATACACAAACACCCCCGGGTGCAGAGAGATAGCAAGAAGACAGACAGAGAGAGACAGAGAGAGAGAGAGAGAGAGAGAGAGAGAGAGAGAGAGAGAGGAGAGGGAGTAGAGAGAGAGTGTGTGTGTGTGTGTGTGAGAGAGAGCGAGAAAGAGAGAGAGAGAGGGAGACACACACGAGAGAGTCTCTCCGGTCCCATCGGACACCCCGCGGTG
>PIJE02000066.1:454839-455980 GCA_002895965.2 Coryphaenoides rupestris | reverse complement strand
TATGGCGTTCTCAGCTAGTGGCACATTCGTATTATCTTTCTGGAAGGCAGACCGCCCAGCTGTGACCACACACACACACACACACACACACACACACACACACACACACACACACACACACACACACACAACCACACACACACACACACACACACCACTCACGCACAGCGCGTGTGTGTGCAGGCAGCACACCAGCCAGGCTTTTGCTCACTTGATTCTGTGCTTGTATCTATTCCGCTCATGTGCAAGCTGGGGTTTTTTTTTTCTGTTCTTGGTAATGCATCACCCCACCCTACTCGACTCACTGTGCATCCATCCTCTGTTTTTAGAGAGAGAGAGAGAGAGAGAGAGAGAGAGAGAGAGAGAGAGAGAGAAATACAAGACCACAAAAAAAATAAGGAAACGTGCCCTATAGCATCTGAAACAAAGGTCCAACATCTTTAAAGGAGGAACGAGAAGTGGGAAGAGATTGAGTAAAGAGGGAACATAGAGAAAGGAGAGAGAGAGAGAGAGAGAGAGAGAGAGAGAGAGAGAGACATCAAGCGTTGCCCGGAAACTCACACACTACACTATGATGTAGAGCAAGCAGACACACGGCTGCTATTACTGAAGCTGCAGCACCACTCCCCATCCTCTGCATACCAGGCCGATAGCAGCAGGAGGACCAGAGACGAGGAGGAGAGGAGGAGGAGGAGAAGCAGGGAGGAGGGAGGGAGGAGGAAGCGAGAGGAGGAGAAAGGTAAGGCTGAAGAGGAAACGCTGATGAGTGGAGGTGTGGGTTTTTGGCGGTTGACAAACCCACCCGTTCTTTTGATGGCGGGTTCTGGTCGATCTGCCTATTTGATGTCTGAGGATGTAACAGCTGTTATTTTGCGGACCGTCGGACCCAGTTAGCGTGCTTTGCACTCTGTGGCCGCAGATAATTTAGCCTAAAATGCTCAAATGATAGGATTTCAGTCGGTAGAGATCGCAGGTGCTTGGCTATTGTGGGTATTAGTCTCAGAGCGTGTGTGTGTGTGTGTGTGTGTATGTGTGTTTGTGTGAAGATAATGGTGGCTGGGTGTTTTTCTCCACCTTCTCCCTTCTCTACTGAGAGGGAAGGAGAGAGAAAGAGAGAGAGAGAGAGAGAGATGATATTACC
>PIJE02000066.1:439839-449839 GCA_002895965.2 Coryphaenoides rupestris | reverse complement strand
GGATTTACAGCGGCCCTAATTTAATCCTAATCTAATCGAATATATCGTTACTCTGTGAATAAAACGCAAATCAGTGTCAGGGCCCGGGCCATTTATGAGTGGAATGTCCGCCCTTGGTCAAAGATGTAGCAACGCATGGCAGAAAAAGGCTGGAGTGATCTGGTCATACATACGGACAGTGTACAGTGTCATCGTGGAAAACAAGACCAGGGCTGTTGGAGACAACTCTACTCTCATTCTGGCCCATTCTAACCAGAGTTCGGTTCACAGGAAAATACACCTTATCTCCCTTGTTTCCATCAGACCACGAAACATTACGTTCAGTGTGGAGAGCCCACATGACAGTGTGGGTTTCGTCTCAAGAAATGTAAATGTAAATTTGACTTCTTCCAAGGTCATGTTTTCCAGTCGTACTTCATTCTGTCAATCCATTCCTATTTCAATCACAGTACTGTTGCTGTAATACCCCATGCTAATGTCAAAGTAGCCAATGTTTTCGTCATAGTACCTTATGTTTTAGTCATGGAACGGGATGTTTTAGTCAAAGTACACCTATAGTTGCAGTTATAGTACCCAATGTCCAATCATAATAGCAATTATTTTGGTCATAGTACCTGCTACATGTTCAGTACATCCATATGTAAGCCTCACATATCATCATATTGTTGCAGTCACAGTACCAGCAACTAATGTTCACTCAAGGAACATCGTGCTCTCTGTCATAGAATCCAATGTTTTGAATGATCATAGTACTACCCGACCCAAGCTGGTCAGTACGGTCAACGAACGGTTCAGGAGGTCACATGCTTGCGTGAAGTTCTTCCCTCCAACAGGGTTTCCCAGGCCAGTGTTCACGGGGTCAGAGAGAGAGATCGAGAGCGAGAGCGAGAGCGAGAGAGAGAGAGAGAGAGAGAGAGAGAGGGGGCGTACACATCATGGCTCCATCATGGCTCCTGTCACTGTATGCATCATCACCCAGGTATGCCTTCTGTTGTCTTCTCCAATGCAGGTTTCCAGCCATGGGGAACCTCATTAAGGTCCTTGGCAAGGATTTAGAGAACTGTCCACATTTTTTCCTGGATTTTGAAAGTAAGTGCGCGCTGGGCTGCTTTCTCTGTTTGTCTGTGTGTTTCTGTGTGTGTGTGTGTGTGTGTGTGTGTGTGTGTGTGTGTGTGTGTGTATCAACGCGCGTGTAATATGTATGCATGTGTGTACGTATATGTGTGTGTGAATATGTATATATACAGTATGTGTGTGTGTGTACGGTGTGAGCAGAAGGCGGGGCAGGGATGTGGAGGGTGAGGGGGGGGGGGGTGGGGGTGGAGCAGGAGATGTGTGTTTGGTTGCTGGTTGTTGATTGGCTGACGGCGTCAGGAAGTGCTGTCGTGGCCCGTGCTGTGTCATCGTCGGAGACTCCTTTAGTCCCGCTCTGCCGGCTGAGGAAACACACGCTGCACTGCATGTTCAACACGATTCAATTTGGTAATGGATGATTGAACTGTTATTTACCCTGCCGTGGGCTCACCCGAGCGTAGTACCACGCTTTAAAAGGTGGCTGACAAATGACATACATTTGCACCGTATGGCTTTCACGTTTCAATGATCACGTTTAAAAAAACAAAAAAAACCCAAAACAACTCAAGCTGGATGTTATTATAAGAGTGGGATTGAAGAAGCTCTGTGCTTGCATCGCCATGGCAACGTCACCCAGAACATACCTCGACCACGCCATCGTCATCATCGCACTCCCACCTCGCTCTCTCTCTCTCTCTCTCTCTCTCTCTCTCTCTCTCTCTCTCTCTCTCTCTCTCTCGCTCTCTTTCGAGTGTCCGGTCCGACGCATTCAGTCCTCACACACACACACACACACACACACACACACACACACACACACCATGTGCGCACATACGCATTACACACATGCACACATAGGTGTACGCATACAGACACACATAGACACAGACAGAGAGACAGACAGACAGACAGACAGATAGACAAATAGACAGATAGACAGATAGACAGACAGATAGACAGATAGACAGATAGACAGATAGACAGGGCCACCCTGACACCCGTCCCCCGCCATCACCCACAGATTGTGTCCCTCCTCCCTCCTTCTGTTCCAGGGGGGTCACCATGGGGAACGCCCTGAAAGTGCTGGCTTGCGCCGAACTTGAGCATGGCCCAATAGTTTTCCTAGACTTTGAACGTGAGACCATTCGCTTCTTATTTTGATTTGATTTATTTTTTCTCTCTTCCAAGTTTCTCTCTCGTTTGCTATTTTTTGGTTGCCTTTTTTCTCCCGCCCCCCCCCCCCCACCCGCCCGCCACCCTCGGTTTCCGACGACATCCCATCATCGCTTTCCTTTCCCCCATTGAGTCACCATCATCATCGTTCACGTTCCTCTCCTCCCTCCCCGAAAGGCGGGAAAAGAGAGAGTCTTTTCCCGCCTTTTTCATCCTTTTTCTTTTGATTGGCGCCCGAGGGACTGGCATCTGAGAGGCAGGCGTCTGCTCCCCCTTTGTCTTCACGCCGTCGCGTCGTTATCGGCGGTGAAGCGCACACAAAAAAAATCGTTTGAAATTGGAAAAAAAGAAAATACTCCCCCCGCCCCCCCCCCCCCCCCCACACGTTCCTCAGTTAGAACATCGAAAGAAATAATGAACATAACGACAATAGAAGCGAGAGAAAGGGAAGCGATTGCGACGATTAGGCTCCTAATGAATGCCAGGCCTTTGTGGCGTCTGTCGGGGTGCTGATGTGTTGCTGCTGCCTGCTGCCATCACCTCAACCGTTCCTTTGAAACCCGCCATCCAATCTTCCGGTGTGCCCTCTATAATAGCTGTGTGTGTGTGTGTGTGTACGTTCGTGTGTGTGTGCGTGTGTGCGTGTGTGTGTGAGTCTGCGTGTGTGCATGTGCATGTGTACGTGTGCGTGTGTACATTTATTTGCGTGTGTGTGTGCACATTAGTTTGCATGCATGTGCGTGTGTGTGTGTATGTGTGTGTCGGCGTGTGTATCGGTGTGTGTGTGCGTGGGTGTCCCTCATCCCGCTATATAACCCCCGTCAATGAAACCTTGCCCCCACTCAATCCCAACACACCCGACCCGACCGTTTCCTGAACCTCGCTAACCCTCGCCGGCCAATGAAACGTTGGCCTTCCCACCATGTGACTGATTGTATGTCTGTAACACAACGGCATTGGGAGAAGTCACGGCATGGTCAAGGATGAGGAGGAGGAGGAGGAAGAGGAGGAGGAGGAGGAGGAGGAGGAGACAGGGCACCTAAGCTATTATTTTTTCTCTCAATCCATAATGGTTGTTCTTCCCATACCCCAAAACATTGAGGTCGTTACGATTTATGTCTAAGAGATGACAAGCCCTGATCCATGCCCCTCTCCCCCCCACCACCCCCCTCTCCCGGTGTTCCCATGCGTGAATTCTCCTTCGCCGTTTAGAGAGAGAGAAAAAAATTACTCGCCACCTCGGCCACACACACACCGCTTGGACGTTTGCCCAAAAACGCTGTGAAGTCGCCTCTATGGCCTTGGTCTGTAAGTCCATGAAAGTCCATGAAAGTCCATGAAAGTCAAGGTAAAAGCACAGCTCACCAGAGCGTTTTAAATCAGTGTGAGCTACGTTCGCACACTAAAACATCTTGACGCAGTAATACATGCAGATGTGTATTACTGCGTTATACATGCAGATGTATTACTGCGTTATACATGCAGATGTATTACTGCGTTATACATGCAGATGTATTACGCGTATACTGCATGTGTATTACTGCGCATCAATCTATACATGCAGATGTGTATGTATACATGCGGTCTATACGATGCAGATGGTATTACTGCGTTATACATGCAGATGTATATTAGCAGGCGTGTATACATGCAGAGTATATAAATGCAGATTGTTTACTGGTTATACATGCAGATGTGTATTACTGCGTTATACATGCAGATGTATTACTGCGTTATACATGCAGATGTATTACTGCGTTATACATGCAGATGTATCTTTGCAGTTATTATGATTATTATGATTTATTTTGCAGTTGCCATGGTTACCCTTGTGCCCAAGAAAAGAAACACTAATCCTAATGGCTAATTCACTTTGTGTAGTAATGCCGCAGGGACAACATTAACAGAGGAAAACACACACACACACACACAATAAAGTAAATAACAAACAGAGAGCAAACTACTGAACAACAGGCAAAGCCTCATTAACTGGGGTCAAACGTCTACATTAAAAGGATAAATTAACATTGATCAAATATACGGCAGCATACGTTGTGCGTTGCTCATGTTGTAATTATTTACACATTTAAATCGGACACACACACACACACGCTGGCACAATTGGATATACTGTATAAAGACCACAGTTCTCCATAAACTTCAAGTTCAAAAAATATATCTATCTCTCTGGTGTCCGGCTCTGTGCCGACAGATCCGTCAGCAAGCAACATCCCTGTGCAACCGAGTGTGCTTTTGTTTTTTTTTTCCTCTCTTTAATCTGCCCTACATATCACACTGTGTGACTTTAATCTCTCAATCCGATCAACAGTATAAGGCCAGATCCTGACCTCGTGTGATCCGTGCGGGTGTCTAGTCTTAAATCAATTACCTTGAGTGGGATTATCTCAATCAAACAAGATTTGATCATTTTAATTGTAACACGACTCCTGGTTTATTTTCAAAGAGTGCTTGTATTTGTCCTCATGTCTATGGCTTGTATTTGGTCTCCTATCGGCTAGGATTTCATAATTTGCCATATGTTAGACTCGAAACGACACTTTCCTACTAATCTCTCTCTCCACTCACCCCCCACACCAAACCACCACTCCTAATTCACCCCCTCATTCTCTCTTATATATATTTTTGTTTTTGTTTACCTTCTATTTTCCTTTCTCCTCCACCTCATCCTGTGTCCCCCTTCTTATATCCCACCCCCCTTTTCCTCCTCTTCCTTTTCATCCTTTCATCTCTCCATCTTCCCTATTCCTTCTCCATGCTGCCAATCCCTCCATCTTCCTCCCCCCACCCACCTCCACCCTTCCCAGATGCCCAGCCCACGGAGGCAGAGACCATCGTGTGGAACCAGGTCAGCGCCGTGTTGGAGGAGGCTCACGGGATCCTGGCAGAGCTGCAGTCCTACAACGGGGCGGGCCAGGAGATTCGAGAAGTGAGGGCGGATTTAGTATTTCAGACATTAGATTTTTATTCATAGCTTTCCTTTGGATTGAGAAAACCTTTATGAATCGCATGCAGTGCAGCCAATTTTTAACGTTGAGTTGATCCTAAGGTTGAGGCAATTGTCGCAATTTTAGAATGAAACTCGCGTCCTTACGATTGAGACAAGAGATGTGAAATGCTGCTGGCAACTAGGGGGTAAAAAGCACCTTGCTCTCACACCTTGGATTTCAAATCATAAAGCCGACGTTTGTCAAGAGGTTTTTTTCTCTTTATGTTTTCTGTTCTCGCTCTCTTTAACACGCCATCGCCATCACTTTGTTGTTAATCCCGGTGCAAAGCGTCATTTTACACATCGAAACCCACATTTCACACTCTTAACTGTGCGACTATCGGGGATTTTCCGAGCAGCAATTCCAGTGTTGTCACTCAAACCTTCGCTAGTCTGCGCAGCCCGCCTACAAACCTCCTCTTCCTCTTCAACGCCTCTCTTCCTCTGCGAATGAAAGCAGAGGAAAAGCTCGACAGTTTATCAACACTCGCACTTTACCAAGAACTAGCGTTTCAATTACCACCGAGGTGTCAGCCAATCAGGCCCTGTGCTCAGCTGCCTCTGCCCAGATAGATGTGGGGAAGTTTCTGTTTAAGTCCACATGTTGGTTGTTGTGCTTTCGTTAAGTTTTTATTTTGTTCATTCCGTTTCAACATTAGGATTATATTTGTATACATTTCTTTAGCTTGGGGTTGTAATTTATCGTCTGCTGTAGTTTGGCCCTATTGTTGTTACTGTGTCTGTTTCCGTCACGTGAAGCACTTTGTAACTCAAAAGTTGCAGTAAATAATGTGTATTATTACTGCCATCCTTTCTCAGGTGAAAGTATTACTACAAGTCTAAAAACTTTTTTTTTTTTGCTCTTAGTCGGGTGCTGAGTGCTGGCGTGTAATATAAAAACTAAAACGAAACCACGTTCAATGAGGAAACACATCACATGCAGTTGTTACTGGAGAGGAAATGAAGAACTGAGAACTCAGCTTGATGTAAGACATTTAAAAATAAATTAAATGTGTGTGTGTGTGTGTGTGTGTGTGTTGCTTACAGGCCATTCAGAATCCAGGCGACTTGGCTCTCCAGGAGAAGGCTTGGAACGCAGTCTGCCCCCTGGTGGCCAAACTCAAGCGCTTCTACGAGTTCTCCCTGCGACTGGGTTAGTGAGCACACAGCCACACACACACACACACACGCACAGTTCCACTGTATGCGCCGAGGGGTGAGGTTAGGGGAGAGGAAAGTAGAGCAACGGAGAAAAGGAGAAACAGGGAGAGATGGGAGGAGAGAGTTTTTCAGCAACGGTTGCCATGGTAACTCAGCAAGGAGAGTCTGAGTCAGGCAGTGTTCCATACCAGCATCACCATCATGTGCTAAAAAAAAAATTCAAACACACACACACACACACACACACACACACACACACACACACACACACACACACACACACACACACACACACACACACACACACACACACACACACACACACACACACACACACACTCCCACTCCCCTGCAGCCTGACCTAGTAGGAAGGAAGGCAACAGTTGCTATGGAAACAGGGAAACATGGTTGTCGGGCGGAGCGCGTACGGGCAGATGAATCCGTTTTGCGGCCATCGCCTCTGCACAGGAAGCTACGATAACACCACCCCCCCCCCCAACCAACAACCCCACCCAGCCCCAGCACCACCACCACCACCACCACCAGCAGCAGCAGCAGCAGCAGCAGCCCCTTCTCCATCCAGGGTATCAACCTTGCGGGGCCTTGCTAATAATTAATGCTAATGTATCTGTGATCTATGATTCATGTCCGTCCTCCAAGATCACTTGGTGCGGACGTTGCTTTGAGCAATCACGCGCACACACACATACACACACACACGCACACACACACACACACATATACTGTACGTATGCAAAGACAGTAGCAGGAGAGTCATGTATCATACATAGAGATCGGAGATTCAAACACACACACACACACACATACACTCCCCTCTCCACTTAAAGCCCGATTAGTAAATTTCTTTATCATACAATCGGATGCATATAGCATTCACCGACCCCAAGCCACCCCCTCAATGGCCCATGGGTTCGCCGTGTGTCACAGAGGAAGGGTATTTTTTCAACACACAGTGTGAGGAGCTGCCCTTTCCCCCCCAGAAGGTGCATCCGTTTTTGGGACGGGTAGCCCTGAGTCCTGGCTGCCTGCTGTACCTGGGGGGAGCGGGGCGGGGTTGGTGGGTGGGGCAGTGCAGCAGCAGCAGGAGGGAGGAGGAGGAGGATGAGGAGGAGGAGGAGAAAGCGCTTGGACCTTTAGATGAAACGTGGCAGGGCAGTATTTATAGAAGGCCTTCATGCATATTTAATGAGGAGGCGGGGGGGAGAAACAGGGGGGAGGGCTCTCTGGAGAGGGGGCCAGGCTGTATACTGAGCAGGATGCTGGGGTGTGTGTTCCATGTGTGTGTGTGTGTGTGTGTGTGTGTGTGTGTGTGTGTGTGTGTGTGTGTGTGTGTGTGTGTGTGACCACAGCACCATTTGACGGACACAGTGATAAGGAAGGATTGCCTTACTGCCTGTGTGTGTGTGTGTGCGTCTCTGTCGCACTCCTAGTAGCCATCTAAGGCTCCCCTACCTTACTCCCACTTGTGATGTCACTCGTGGCTCTGTGTTGACGTGGCTTGTAAGGACGTGTAATGGCTCATTAAACTCCCAGCTGGCAGTAAAATAGGGGCCCTTCGAGGGTTCAAGGGTTATTCAGACACAGAGGATCTTTATTGGCCCTTATGCATCATTTTTACTGGAACAAACACGCACACACACGGCAGCAACAAAAACATGACACACGCAAATAGTCTTCAAAATTCAAGAAAAGTGACGATGCTCAGCGGAATGTGCAAAAGGATATTATATTATATTATATTATATTGAATTCGAGGGATCAGAATCTGAATATTTACAATATTTACTTCTGAAAACAAGAACAACGCAGAAGTAAATCAGAGCTAACATACAAATAAAAAAGGAGGAAGCCCTTTGAGACGGTGTCAAGAGATCGTGTTAGGAGACCCCTTTGAGACTGTGTTACGGGGCCCCTTGGGACTGTTTGGGGCCGTATGACCTACATCAGGGATCACTGCTAGGTTGCCACCTCCAATACGGTGCAGTACGGTCCCATTCAAACACATGCACTCCCACACATGCTAACCACTAACAACACAAACTACCACATGTCATGCTGCTGTGGTTATTATGTGTTGACCTTAAATGAGCAGAACATTAATAGAAAGCTAGTCTAGGAGTCATCTCATGTGTGGTGGTGTCCCCTTTGTTGTATAATTAAAATAACTAATGCCATGTTTGGGTTCCCCGCTCTGTGCATGTGTGTTGTGTGGGTGCGTGTGTGTGTGTGCGTGCGTGCGTGCGTGTGTGTGTGCAGAGAACGCCCTGCGCAGCCTGCTGGAGGCGCTCACCAGCCCCCCCTACGCTCCCATGCAGCACCTGGAGAGGGAGCAGGCCCTGGCCAAGCAGTTCGCCGAGATCCTGCACTTCACTCTCAGCTTCGACGAGTTAAAGGTGAGACACCAACTGTGAGGAGCGCCGCTAACAGCAGCACTTAAACTTTAAAGGCGCTGTATGTATACATTTAAGAGCTATAATCCGAGGGCAATCAGTCAGAAAGCTATTGGTGAGTGAACTGTGCTGCTGAGTTTCTGTTATTTAGTTTTAACTTAGATTTAAGACCACTCTTTGCTCATTTCCGACCAAACAGTCCATCTCTTCCCTGATTGGTTCAACGTTTAAGGAGGGAGGGAGTAGAGTGAGAGCACCTTTAAAGGGGACACATTATGCCACACTCAAGTGTGAGTGTGATTAGCCATTGCAAGCCGATTACTAGATCAGTCTACCAGCCTACCCAGTGGACTGTACCGACTGGTAAAGTGATCGAGTCAGCATACATCTCGGTGGACATTCCCACTTGTGATGTCACTAGACAGTAGTCACATGGCAATTGTGAAACGGCTTGCGGTGGCTAATCACACTCACACCTGCTGGTATAATAATGGACTTTTAAGGCCACAGAATGTAGTGATGTTGACTGTACGTGGACATTGTTTATTTTCTCTCTCACTGTGTAGATGACAAACCCGGCCATTCAGAATGACTTCAGCTACTACAGGAGGACTATTAGTAGGAACAGGCTCAACAACCAGCAGGTGAGTCCTTCTCAATCAGGCTTAAAGTGGATGTCTCCTTCATAGTCCATCTCTTTTGATGATCACGTTGTACCAAATTCTTTAAATCTGTAATTGACATTTCCTTTTGCAACTGTGCATGATGATTTCTATCAACAAATGGAGAAAAGTCTCAATTACTTCAGTAAAACTGTCAAATGAATGTATGTATATTGTTATTTATGTCTATTTTTTGTAGAATGTATGTTGTTATAGTTATTTTTTAGCAACCTCTGGCACAGGAATTTCCTTCGGGATTAATAAAGTTGTGTCTTATCTTATGTTATTCACTTTCTAATCGACCTAATCGTTCTTCCTAATGGCCAGTTGGAAGCTGAGAATGAGGTGAACAACGAGATGGCCAATCGGATGTCTCTGTTCTACGCCGAGGCCACGCCCATGCTGAAGACTCTGAGCAACGCCACCACCAAGTTTGTTTCAGAGGTACGTGGGCCAAATACCAGACCATACTAGACCTAGAGCTGCTGGAAAAGTAGTACATAGTTTTTAAT
>PIJE02000066.1:422339-437339 GCA_002895965.2 Coryphaenoides rupestris | reverse complement strand
CGGCTGACACCCTGATTGTTTACAGCAAAAAGGAAGGAGGGAAAAAAAGATCTAAATGATCCCAGGATTAAAAAAAGTTAAAAGCAGACCTGAAGATTAAAAAGGAGGAAGAGGAAATAATTATATATATTTATTGTCAGCTGTCCATCATTCTGTCTCTCATTTTGTAAAACAAAAAAAAAGCCAGAAAAGAAAAACTATAAATATATATTAGAGAAGAGCAATGCAGAGGAACACGCAAGATGAACATAGTAGGATCTAGGAATAAAAAGAAAGCTATACTGCAACATGTAAAATCTACAACTAAAAAGGTCAGAGTCTAGGTGAACGACACTTAACATATTTTTAAGACAATAAAAAGGGGGGTCATATTCCAGCGGTGGACTGAGGAGTATTTTTGCACAGTTTAAAACAAAACAAACAAACAAACAAACAAACAAACAAACAAAAATAAAACCCAGGAGATATTAATGTTGGTCGAGCATTCCCAAACTTTAGCCTTGCCCCGTCTCATCAAAGATGACGGATTCAGGAACATCGTTTCTCCCTCTCGCCCGCGTCTCCTGCCCTCCGACGGCAGCCCCGGCCTCGTCTCATCCAGGCAGACCCCACGGGAAAGCAATGTGAAGGACCACGATGTCCGGAGATGTGCTTCCATCCCCGGCTGCCTCCGCCGTCTTTATAACTTTCGTAGAATGCGGTCGAAAAGGGGAAAACTTCAATACTTGACGTAACGGAGACGGGGCGAGATAAAGCTTACGTGTCATTTTGTTATTTTCAGAATGCATCCCGTTTTCCGTGCACAGCACCACTTCCTCGCCCCACTCTCTCTATTTCTACAGTGAAGCGAAGCTAGCCAAGCTAAACCTCACCTAAAAGTGAGCGAAACCTCAGCTGAAGTAGTTTTGGGCTACGTTGCCTTGAATCACCATCTCTCGCTCTCTTTCCCGTACGGTGCTACGGTGGTGATTGATATCCATCAATCAATCAATCAATCAATCAATAGCTCATCAGAAATCATCTGGCTTCAACAGTGGCAAGAGGCACTTCCGTCTAATTTATTGTTTGATGATTGAATTGATTCATTGAATGTGGGGGAACACAGGGCTGCAGAATTAGCTGCGACCCACCTTGTTGGCTTTTAAAGTGCATTCTGGGAATTCAGGGCAGACTTTTGTGGAAGTACAGCCTCCTTGGGGGGTGACTATTACCCAACAGGCACGCTTTGAGTTATGTTCCGATCCCTTGATGCTGATTGGCCATCCCTTGAAGCCATCGACACCAAACAAGGCGTCTCTTGCCGATGCCTGTTGGCATACGGTTGGTTGTCCCTCGGGTCAGCAGTAGACCTGAGTGAAATTAAATGAGAAAGACATTTTAAGATGGAGAGAGCAAAGTGGGGATACGCAGAGGGCCAATCGGCAACGAGCTTGCCGGATCTATGAGCCAATCGGAGCACGGTGTCGGTAAATAAGAGACAAGGGACAACAAGACCTTGTCCTTGGTGGGGACAGCAGAGAGGAAGCGGTCTGTCTGGGACAAATCCACAGCGCCAAAGCAGACCCGTTTATACTGGAAGTGGTGATGATGGTGGTGATGGTGATGGTGGGGGGGGGGCAAGTGATAGATAATGAAACAAGGCTGAGGTGGCTGACACATGCAATGTCTCACGTGCGCGCGCACACACACACACACGGATACACGCAAAAGGAGTGGGCGGGGTGTGTTGGCGAGCGGAGGCGGGGCCAGCTTCCATCATCAGACATTACTAGTCGCACCGGACGACCGGGCGGAGAGGGGGTTCGCTTGACCACGCGTATAAAAACAAAAAGCAAACTTAAAAAAAAGATTGTTTTCTCTTTTCTCACACAAGGCTGATAAAAATGAAGAAAAGTGAAGTGAATTGAATAAATGTCTATTTAAAAAGTTAATGAAAAAAAATAATGTTTCAGAGGAAATTTAAAGCAAGTGCTGTACGTTGGATGTCCATAGCCCTTAGTCTGACTTCATTTGATCTTGAATATATTTTCTATACAGGGGTATGTGCACAAGCATATTCTGTATAAATATATAGATGGCATGTTGTAAAAGTTCTGACAAAAATGTGTAAATAAGGTGTTTTTATTCATTTTTAATTGTTCAGTGATGCTGAAATTGGGTACGTGTTGTCTCTCAGAAACTCCCATGCGTTTGGCTTGGACCACCATCAGAGTCGCCATAGTCTTTGGTTTCAGAGTTCCAATGTAATATTGGCTCAATGAAATAAGGGGAGGGAGGGGGTTGGGGTGGGTGTGGGGGGGGGGGGGGTGCAGTCCATTTGCTTGTTATTTTGTACATTTTGTGCAACAATAAACTTGGTCATTTATTACATTCAACCAATGATGTTTTCTGTTTTGTTGTAAGTCATTTACATACCCATATGATGTATGCAGTGCTCCATCAACACTATTATCAGGATCATAGAATTTCTGAAACTATAACAATAGAATCAAATTAATAACGACAGGTGGCGTCCCATTTCAAGTACAGTGGAATGCTTACTCCCCATTCACTCCTGCAGTATTCTTCTAAACATACATTCTAAACAGCTCTAAACAATTAGGAATAGTACCTAATAAGTACAGTAAAAGGTAGTCTTCGAAACAGTATTCTTATAAACATAGGTAGTAACGAAAGCCCTGAATGGATCAGGGTGGACCTGAAACCAGCTGCAGTCTGGGATCACAGAAGGAAACATATAACATAGTTATTGTCAAACTTACTATGAATAATTTAGGCAATGAAGTAATCAAGGGACAAAAAGATGTTTAAATATGGCTACTCCTTCTAGCTATGACATACTGAATTATTTTCACAGACACCACAACATATATAGATGCTGTCAAGGTGAGGGTGTATAGAAACTTGTGTAGAAAATGCAGCTGAAACAAATCTGCCTGGTCTCTGGTATGTCTCTTTAAGTAGGTGTGTGTATGCCATATGACACAGCTGCTACTACTACATTGGAATTGATCCAAGCACATGGCATGGTAAGCCTCTTTGTTGTATGTTGTGTTTGTTGCAGATAATATGGCCTTCTGTGTATTTTTTCTAAAGCCCCAAGCATATTCTGTTCCCATCTTCGCCACAAGAGGGCGCCGTCGGATCAAATTAAAACACTGCGGGGCCCCCAAATGAACACCCTTTTTTAATTGTATTGGTTAATGACCCATAGGAACACCACCCACCCCTCTGACTAACAATTAATCATTGTATTGTTGGTGAAATATATGACCACAATAATGGTTTGGTTTGCCAGATTTTAGTGTTTAGTATTTTAAGTGCGCCCGCAGCGCCACGGTCCCCACCAGCACTTGAGACCCCTTGAGGTCTGGGGGGAGCAGCGAGCAGCCATGTTGCAAAGTAGGGCAGGAGGACACAGGAGAGGGCCAGAGAGAGGAGTTAAATATGGAAAAGGAGCACAGGCAGCAGCAGCAGCAGCAGCAGCACACGTGGTTCTCACATGCACTTCAACATCTTATAAGGGTATGGCTCCTGGAGCCCATAAATATATACTGTATAAATATATATATTTATATGTATTATATCAGAGAAGCCGTGATGAATAGGGAAATACTTGCGCTAGACAATAACAGTGGTAAAGAGAGGTGGGGAGAGAACGGGGGTGTTTATCTCTGTGTGTGTGTGTGTGTGTATATGTGTATGTGTATGTGTGTGTGTGTGTGTGTGTGTGTGTGTGTGTGTGTCTGTGTGGTTCATCTATGGAACCCAGGTATCCGGGCTGAAAGACGCCCAACCCGGCCCCCTACTTGCTCATTAACGGCCCGTATCTGTATTCAACGCAAGTCACCGTGGAGAGAAAAGAGTTTCTAAATTACTTCCACAGTAAATGGAATCGGTGTGGGAAGCAGGCATATGATGCAGGGTGATGATGATTCATAACTCCACCAGCACATGGCAATGGACGGATGGCGGTGAGTATAGCTGCGGTTCAACATTACAGTATGGTAGTTATGGAGAGTTGCTGAGCCATTAAGCACTGTTAATAGTCAAAGCAACTCGGGTGAAATGTTTTGCATATAACCCCTCTCGCTGGCATTGTAAGTTCCCAACCGTTCCAGGAATATCACGCACGCGCGCACGCACACGCGCACACACACACACACACACACACACGCACACACCACACACACACACAACCCACCGCTATTATTCAAACCCTCCCATCTTATCAGCAGTCAGATATTACTCACAATCGCATACGTGCATGTGTCATGAATTCATTTTGTTTATATCATTATTATTTTAGTCACTTTATATATATGTATAGTAAGGTGGGGAGTGCAGTGGGCATAATTGAGTGAGAAGCATAGATTGTGACGCACCTCATGCATAGAGGGCCACAAAATAATAGCAACATACGCATCAGAACCACAACATTTATAATGGTGAAAACAGGATATCTGCTAAGCTCATAGGAGATGTAAATGGCAGAGAGAAAGAGATGGTTGTACTTGTGGTCGTGGTAGAGGATGTGATCAAGTTGTAGAGAATGCACTACAGGATGTCTCTGCCCTTTTGTTACCGACACAAAAACAATAAACCAAAACATGTTTTTTTGTTTTTGCCGGTTTGGGAATGTAATACTCTGCTTCCAACTGCTTCCAGTTAATGTTGGCGGCTGCGTCTGAGAGATACGGTAAACAATTTGACATACGACACTTAATTGTATGTGCGTGCGCGTGCATTTCATATACAACATCGCTCATGACGTTGCTTGCTTTAAAAACAGCATCACAAAGGTTAGCGTGGGTTGTAACCATGGCGATAACTCCTCCCCACCACACTCCCCCCCCCCCGAGAACTCCCGGGCTAAAACTTGGTAGTGCTTTTAATGTACGACACCAAGAATATCAACGACAACAACAACACATACGCAAGCATCCCCCGACCTAGTGGACACCTCCCCTGCTAACCCTCTCTTGAACTTTTTACCTCAGAAAGACAAGGTTTTTTAATGTTGTCTGCACTTTTTTTTAAACACTGATATAGTCTCCTCCCTGAGGGGACAAGGGCCCGTATTACCACATAGGGCCTTCATTATCCTCTTCACCACCCCGCCATGGGAGGTAAAGCCCCTCTCTTGGGAACCCCCCCACCCTCGCCCACCAGGGAGTTGTACCTTGTTTGAGTAAAAGATGAACGGAAAAGAGGAGGAGGGGGAAGAGAGGAGAAATGAAGTGACAATGTGTGCAGAGTACGGAGAGTATATAAAAGGAACTTCATAAAAAAGGAGAGTCGGAAAAATGTGTAACATTGTTGTACTCCGGAAAAATGAATCAAGGATGCGCCGCCACAGATCAGAGCAGATCGTCGCTTCCCGAAGAAGCAGAAGAAGAAGATGAAGAAGATGAAGAAAATAGGTTTCATCAGGTGAGCCGAGGCAACATGGTGGTGGATTCAACAGAGCGGATTATATACCACCCAGCCACCACCCACCCTCCCCCCTGGATGTCTGTCTGTGTCTGTGGCTTTGTGGATTAGCTGTTCTACAACACGCATGTTGTGTACTGTACGCCCACGCCATCCCATGATCCTAAGTCTGTAGCGGTGTCACAGACAGAGAAATGCATTTTATCAATGTCAACAACAAACAGATTTGCCATTGACTTGAAATTGAGCGGTGTGGACCGATACTGATTTGTACACAAATTACTTATGCGTGTGTGTGTGACGTATGTACATCACAAGCCTATGTACTGTATGTATGTATGTATGGAGCCCTATATTAAAGTCAGAGGAGTATAAGACCTATAACAGAGCTCTTTGTTTGAAATGGGGTCGTGGAGAGGGTGTCTGTGTGTGTGTGTGTGTGGGGGGGGGGGGGGGACTTGTGTGTGCAACAGCTGCTGTAGGCCTATATGCTCTTGCAGACATATGTATAGATTTACAGGGTTACATAAGTCGATGAAAACATGCGTGAAACATGTGATTTCCTCTCTTACACACACACACACACACACACACACACACACACACACACACACACACACACACACACACCCCCCCCCCCCCCGTCTGGCTCCGGTCAGCCTTGAGCTCCGCGGCGCTGAAGGAGTTAAATACTGCAGAGGGGCGGTTCCAAGCCGCGCCTCCCCGGGGTGCCTATTTGCATATCGAGCGGGAAACGGTGCCTTTTGTTGCCGCCAGACCCAGACGAGACTCCGCCCCCTAAATGACCGCACTGGCGGGAAAAAGCCGGCACCGGCGCAGAGCCACTTATAGCAGAGCTACACCACACACACACAGTCTGCTACACACATTACTCGATCTCTATTTCACACACACACAGTCTACGGTACACACATTTTCTCTCTCTCTTCCTCACACACAATTTCACTCATAGCGAGCCACACACACGCAAATGCAGTGTTACATAGGCCTATACACTATTTTCTTATTTCACAGACACACACACCTCTTCTTTCTCTTTCACTGTAACTCACAGACACACACTCGTGTATTGTTACACACAGGCTCTGTTACACTATGGAAAAATAAAAGGGGAGGCGAGAGAGAGAGAGTATTTGGGGGGGGGGGGGGCAAACTAAATAGGAAATGTGAGAGAAACAGAACTGTTGTTATATTTACTGTTATCCAGCAGTCAATGCACACACACACACACACAAATATGGTGTGCAGTGTAACAATGACATGGATTAAGCATTTGCCATCACAATATACTGAGTGTGGACCAAAAAATATTCAGCCCAATTGGAAAACAATGCCTCTTAACGAGGGCGGTCCACAGTAGTCCATGCTTTTACAATGCCCCTGGTGTGTGTGTGTGTGTGTGTGTGTGCAGTCACTATAAGCTTCGGCCCCGGGAAACAGGTTCAGTGGGTTGTTGGAAAAACAGGAAGATATGGTCATGCTCCGAATTGGGGAGGAGTGTGTGTGTGCATAAGAGACTGGAGGGGGGCACACAGAGCGGCCCCCGCATTACATAACAAGGCAGGAAATATGCAGCGCAGAGAGAGAGAGAGAGAGAGAGAGAGGAGAGAGAGAGAGAGAGAGAGAGAGAGAGAGAATCTCTCTATAAACAAGGACCCTTGTGTACACCACACCTCTGACATCGCCCCAAAGGCCTTTCATATCAAATCAGCCCTCCCTCCCTCCCTCACTTTCTCTCTCTGTCTCTCGCCCACTCACTCAGCCCACATCCTGCCATATCTCACTCACAAAGGTGACCGCAGGAGCCAGACAGAGCGAGAGCTAGAGAGAGAGCTAGAGAGCTAGAGAGAGAGACGCACCAAGACGCAGCAAGAGAGAGAGACAGACTGCGTAGAGATAGATGAACCCACTGAACTCAAGGCCTGTGGACTAAAATACCCCCCCCCCCCACACACACACACAGGCACAAACACACGCACACACGTGCTCACACACGCCGACGTTGGCATCAATAAATGATAGTTTGCTGATAGCAGTGAGGGCGAGGCATCAAACACCAACACAGAGAGGAAATGTACCAGATACTCACAGTCACTTCCTGAGTCAGACAACACAGGGCCTGGCACGTGTGTGCGCGTGCGTGTGTGCGTGTGTGTGTGTGTGCGTGTGTACGTGCACGCGTGCAGGCGTGTGTGTCCGCGTGTCGCATTGAGATACAGGCACAGGGCTATTATCATTATTAAACAGGAGAGAGAGAGAGATTACGCCTCACAATAGCCACGGTTGACAATGCAACGGCAAGCATGCAAATAAGACACCTATTGGGACTGCGCAAGCACACGCACACACACACACTCTTTATCTGCTGGGTGTTACACCTGACTGACAGTGTTGTGTTTCTGTGGCCGGATTATACAACGGTTCACATTTACCATTGTTCTTCACACCCCCACCACCCAACCCCCATCCCCCAAAACCAACCGCCCGCCCCCCCCCCCTTGTTTTAGAGTCGCCGGCAAGACTTTGTAAAGCAGAAGACGGTATGTAGTGTCTGTAGTACACATGTGCCTCAGCCAGCACCTCCACCTCCGCTCAACAACAAGCACACAAGAAAATATAGGAATGATAGGTTAGCATCTCCCACGCTTCCCTTTTTTCCGGGTGGAGGTGGAGGTGTGTGTGTGTGTGTGTGTGTGTGTGTGTGCTTGTGTGTGTGTAGGTGTGTGTGTGTGTGTGTGTGTGTGTGTGTGCTTACAGGTTACGGTAACAGACGTTTAAAAGCTATACCCTCTTTTGCTACTCCACCCGGCACCAGGTCCAAATTCTTCGATCTGGGAGGAAAAATATTTATTGGTTTATTTGGAGTGAGGAAACAGATTTGGTCTTGGAAGTGTTAGAGAATCATAACAACTAGAAGGGCTATTGCTGGAGGGGCTGGAATGTTCACTTAAAACACCCAAATAAGAGAGAGGAGTTTAAAAGTGACAAGTCAATCACGTCCAATTTATTTTATACCTCTTGTCCGTCCTCTAAACCATCTAATAATTAGTGCCCTGTGTATTTGCTCCTGAGTGAGTGAAATCTTAATCTCTAATCCCTGTTTGACGAAAATTCACACACCATCTGGCGAGACACACACACACACACTAAATGTGCAGTACTGAGTGTGTTCTTACAACATCTGTATATATTCCCAGATCACCAGTCGGTAGGGTGCTGTCGTGTTTACCTTCGGCAAAGCTGCCCCTCTTCCTAGAAGGTCGGCTGTTGTTAACTCCTGAACTTCTAGGAAGAAGAACACCCCCCCCCCTACACACACACCCCGTCCCTTCAACTGCCTCTTCCCACTAAACCAACATTCATGTGCAAACTGTCATGCCAGGACCACATAATACAGAACTTCAAACATGTTTTTGTACTGCATGTCGAGCGACTGCAGAGCGGTATAGGACTCTGCACACAACAGGCTCTTTAAATATATCCGCTCCCAACAGAGGGGGGGGCACGGCCAGCAGCGCGGCAGACGGGGGCACACACTATAGGCTCCAGACCATAGAATGTGTTACATAACGACGCAGCCGCCGGCTCACCCCAGCGGGCCTCATGCCTCGGAGTGCAGTTGGTGTGTGCTTCAGGGCCCACCAGAGCTCCATGCTCCAACACCACACGACACACATAATGTATATATATAACATACTGTATATGGCTTTTTGTAAAGATATGTGCGTTACCCATTCATCCATCCATCGAGAGAGATTAAGGGGGTCCAAACTGTGTAAAGAATTTTACTGTTTGCTCGTGTGGATACAAGCACAGGTACTCTCCAAGTGTGTGCACACACACACACACACAGTGTTATCATAGACGTGTGTGTGATGCCTTTGTGAAGCCAACCTGTGGGCCTCCCGTTTCAAACTAGTCTGATTTGTCGACTAACTGCCGCCTTTGTGAGGCTAATGAGTTCATTCGGTCTGCTGTGTATGCGTGCGTGTGTCCGTTTGTGCACGTATGAGTGAGTTTGCGCCTGTGTGTGTGTGCGTAGTGGCTGATATAGCGCACCGCGCCGCTTACATCGCTAATTAGCCTTGTGACCGCGTGAGCTGACCCACTTCTCTACTTCACTGGCTGCTTGTGTGTCTGCGTGTGTGTTCCAAGTATTCAGAGGAAGGTGATGCCTTGTCTTATGTCATTCCACTGCACGTTTTCCCTTGCCTTCAGTGCAGTCTGTGCAGTGATTCAGCTGCTAGCGCCCGGGGCTCGCCGGTGCCAGGGAAGGCGAGCTCGGGCACTCGGGGATAAGCATTCCACGGCATTAGCACATACCAAACAACATCTGAGAGCTACGCGGCCCTAAATCAACAGCAAGCCAACTGCTGGTGGTGATGGAGCAGTGGTGGTGATGGTGGTGGTGGAGTGGGTGGCAGGGGGAGAGGCTAGCCTTAGCTAGCCTTTAATGTAGCCTCTCTCTCTGATCCCTCAGATCGGAAATGTCTCTTCAACTTTGAACTTCCAGCCAAGGGTGCGGACAATCTAATAAAAAGAAGAAAGCTTTGAAATGGATTTTCTTTACTACAAAAAAAAAAAAAAGACATGGAAAATAAATCTAAAGATAGATATACAAAAAGTAAACAAAGTAGGAAATTGGAAACATGTGTACTTTTTTTACTAAAGGCCTACAGTGTGACCTTTGCCACCCAGAACAGTTCTGCTACTGTAGAATTAAACAGAGCAGAGCTGGAGGCCTGACCTAGATCCCAACCGACAAATGTGGGGACACACACACACACACACACACACACACACACACACACACACACACACACACACACACACACACACACACACACACACACACACACACACACACACACACACACACCACACACACACACACACACACACACACACACACACACACACACACACACACACAGCTATTATATGGCTGGATATATATTTAGAAAGGCGGACGTGGTCAAAGAAACACATGGCTTAAGTTAACTCACTTAGTCTCTAGTTAGGGAGAGGCTAGTTAGACATTTAGATAGGAAGAGTGAGAGAGAGTGAGAGTGAGATAACTATACAAGCTAGGAGAGGGAGTGTTGGCGGGAAAAAGAACCGGTCTCGAGTTAATAGGCATGTGTGTGCCTGTGTGTGTGCCTGTGTGTGTGGCGTGTGTGTGTGTGTGTGTGTGTGTGAGAGAGGGGGCGAGAAGAAAAATTGGCAAAATGGCATTTGGCACACTGTCAAGCATTGTGTAAGCCCTTTATTTTCTTCAGCAGTTAGACACACCTTGGTGTGTGTGTGTGTGTTTGTGTGTGTTGTGTGTGGTGCCCTCTTGTAACCCCCCCCCCCCCCCCCCCCCACCCACCTCATCAACCACTTCCACCTTACGTCAAGGCAAGAAACGATCTAGGCCAAGAAGTACTTCAAAACGCGCAATCATGCGTAGGACCACTTTTCAAAGCAGGTAACTCCTTTCATCCCTTTATATATTTATTATGCCATCACGACAGTTATGAGCAAGCAGGCAAGCAGCCCGGGCACTGTGGTGCCGCGCTCGCCCACGACTCGATACCACAGAACATCGTGGCTCTCTCACAAGGCTCTTTATAGGCACTTTCGACGTGGAAAAATACCCGACGACATGATTTTGGTTAGCTTGTTTTGCCCCCAAGAACAAAGAGACTCCTCTTCAACCTTCAGACATCAGAGCAACACAATAAAAAAAAAATAAAAAGTACATTCTGGTTAATCCCCCCCCCTTGCCTCGATAAGTCGTCCTTGGCCACAAATGTCTCCATTGCACAGCAGAAGAAGCCACACAGAACAGATCACAACATGGCGTCCGACCTGAAAAGTGTAAAATCTGTGAGAACAGATGAATCAAAATGATGTCTTCTTAAGAACTTCTGAAGATGTGCTGAACTTCTTAAGAACGGGAAAATACATGACCAGCTCCCCCCAGATATGACGTTAACGCCCTCTTCTGCTGTCCGGTCCAAAAGTTGTGGGTTTTTGTTTGCTTCTTTCCCTCCTCAAAATCCCTCGATAACATCTGCGTCATACGGGACGGGAAACGTTTGGCGGACCGCGGGAGATTCCAGTAAACTCCGGCAAGACCTCTCCCGCTTCATCTACAAGGATTTCGCTCAGGGTTCGTTCATGATTCCCACCCGAGCAGCGTCAGTATTAGTTCTCGAGTTAACCTCCAAACCCAGCGGTCCGGGCGGTCCTGAGTCACCACTCTGACTGGAGCCGGAGCCGGGCCCCTGGTGGCTGGGGCTGCCCGGGGTGGTCTGCGCCCCACCGTCGACCCCCGGAGCCGGTCCCTCGTCGGGGCAGTCTTCCAACCTCCTCCTCTTCCTCACGTGGAAGTGGTGCTTCTTGGATTTCAGATGGGCTGCAAGGCAACAATATACATCATGATCCTATATATTGTATCGCGTTTTCCAAGACAGATGGCCACTTTTGAAGAGCATCAGATCAATGGTTTGAGTCATAATTCTATTCAATTATATATTGTACAGTAATAGCAGAAAATAATCTTTGTTGGGACTCAAAGACATAACAATGCAACAATTAACAACAGCCAGTGGCCACTACGTGAGTGTAGATAATGCAATAATAATGCAACAATTAACTAATTTGTTCATTGAGACGAGAGTGAGGGATATAGAAACAGTGAATTTTATAATCAATAGATGCGCCCCAGGTGTAGGAGTGCGGGACCTCACCTGTCCACTCCAGATCCCCGATGATCACCTTGTCGCACAGCTCACAGGTGTGACGGCTGCGCTTGTTGGCGTGCGCCGCGTCCACTCTCATTGGCTGCGCGGCCGGACTCTCGCCCTGAAGACCGACATGACATTTGGTTTTATTTGAGCTTGTACTGTATATATGACTAAATTATATTACCTTGCAATATTATTTTGCAATATTACCTTTCATCATAGAATAGAATAGAACTTTATTTATCCTGAAGGAAATTCTTGTGCCAGGTTACATAGCGATACAGTATAAAACAGAATGATGAAAAATAAACTAAAGGACTTACAAATTGACAGTTAAAATATACAATAATACAGTCCATAATACTGAGTAGTTTACTCATCATCCTCCTCTCCGAGACCTCTACCAAAGACTCCAATTCCACTCCCAGGACAGAACCCGCTTTCCTGATGAGCTTATTGAGTCTGTTGGCGTCGGCTGCCTTCACCCTGCTGCCCCAGCACACAACAGCGTAGAAGATGACGCTGGCCACCACAGAGTGATAGAACATCTGCAGCATGGTCCTGCAGACGTTGAAAGATCTGAGTCTCCGTAGGAAATACAGGCGACTCTGACCTTTCTTATACAGGGCCTCTGTGTTTTTAGTCCAGTCCATTTTATTGTCAATGTGAACCCCCAGGTACTTATATTCCTCGACAATGTCCACCTCGGTCCCCGTGATGCTGACCGGTTTCGGGTGAGTCGGTTGCTTCCGGAAATCCACCAACTCCTTCGTCTTAGAGATGTTGAGTTGCAGGTGATTCAGTCCACACCACTCCACGAAACCGTCCACCACACTCCTGTACTCGGACTCCTGCCCCTTTCTGATACAGCCCACAATGGCAGAGTCGTCCGAAAACTTCTGCAGGTGGCAGGACTGTGAGCTGTATCATGTGCAATATTCCTCATGTCATGTGTAATACTACTTCTCAATACCATTGCCAACTTGTTTTGTTTACTAAATATCTTACCTATATTTTTCTTTTAGGCTTATTCATTGTACATTTAAAATAACAGAAAGAGAAATAAGTAAAGAAAGATAATTGAAGAGGGAAGATGGACAAAAGGAGGGAGAATGGAGGGACAGAAAATGGGAGGGAGGGAGGAAAGATGAAGAAGAAAAGTCAGTAAGGAAGTAAATAAGCGGTGAGCGGGTGGGAGTGAGCCCACCTTACGGAGGCTGTGGAGGATCTGTAGTGCGGGCTGGAGCACCGTCTCCTCCCACCGGGACACGTCAGACACATCCAGGCCATACACCGCCGGCGCACTGGACCCTACACACACACACAGTGTGGTCAGCACAAGGTATGTACAAACACAGGAGACACACAGGGAGGCATGCAGCGCGCACACACACACACACACACACACACACACACACACACACACACACACACACACACACACACACACACACACACACACACACACACACACACACACACACACACACACACACACACACACACACACACACACACACACACACACACACACACACACACAGCTAGAATGCTATAAAGAGTGCTCGGTGTGGTGAGTCCAATGCGGTAGTGTAGCCTGTAGTTAAGATCTGTTGTGATCGTGTGACCATGGGAGCCGGAGGGGGGGGTGGATCCTAGTCCTGTGGCAGCAGCACCCAGTGGAGCGCTGGGTTAGTGGGTGCAGCCGCGCCCTGAATCTCCCACAGTCTGCTGACTCACACCAGCTCGATAATGTCTCTCGCCCCCCCTCCCGCTCTCTCTCTCTCCCCCTCCCTCTTTCTCCCCCGTTCTCTCTCTCTCGCTCCCTCTCCTAATGTGCCCTTTCTCTTTCTTGTGTGATCTCTCTCTCTCTCCCCCTCTCTAGTTTAGCTACAGTCAGCATGTCTCTATCGCGGCCCCAGCAACCCTGACTGTCGAGCTGTCTGCACATCTGTCTAGCTCTCCACCTGTCTCACCATCTCATCTGGGTGCCTGTCTGATGAAATATCTGCTGTGTGTGTATGTGTGTGTGTGTGTGTATCTCTGACGACACATGTGTCTGCATCTCTGACTACGCACGTGTCTGCACATTCGTCTGATCATCTACCCGTCTGACTGACTTTCTCAAACTTGCCACACATCTGTCTGTCTGATTGCACCCCCTCACCTCTCCCTACTACATTAGGACTTCCTCAGCTTCCTTCAACCTACAGCACGCACGCGCACACAGCTGAAGTGTTGCTAGTCTAAGACCTCTGTGGTTTCACATCCCCCTCCACGCCGCAGAGCACATTTAATAATAATTAATTGCATTTACCAAACATTTATCAGTAGGAACAAGTGTTTGGTCTGTGGCGATGGAACAACACACGTCTTTAATGACCGCCCCCCCAGCCCCCCTCCATCTTAAAGGCAGCGATACAACTAAACGTGGCTCCCGCCCGAGGCAGCGGCCATATTTGGATTCTTGCACGCGTGTCTAATTTTAACATTCTGTGGTTCCACCGTGAACGTAGAACATTCACCCATTCATACACCGCCGGCGGTGTCAACCATGCAAGGTAACAACGAACACGTCAGGAGCAGTTAGGGTTAGGCGGCGTCTTGCTCAGGGACACCTCAACACTTAGCTAGGAGAAGCCCGGGGATCGAACCAGTGACCTTCCTGTTGCCAGACAAACGCTGTTACCTCCTGAGCTGCTGCCGCCCAGTGCTACTGGCTATGGTGTGTTTGTATTATGTACTATGAAGAGCAGGGTGGAGGAGTGCGGGGGTTGGGGGGACAGAGGATGGTTTGTCTTGGCTCTGCCAC
>PIJE02000066.1:394836-419401 GCA_002895965.2 Coryphaenoides rupestris | reverse complement strand
GGGGTTTACAGCATGGAGTGGGTAGGTAAGCCACTTGGTGCTCACAGGATTAAATGGTAGCCGGGTTACTACAGGCCACACTCGCTTTAAGACGGCCAAGAAGCCAGAGTAATGTACTCACGGTCATAGTCCATACACTATCAGCACAGAATCAACACAGCGGGCGTATTTCACCACCGGGCTGCACATGCGACTAGCCATTATGAGCCGTTTTTAAAATTGTCATGCGACTACCCTCGAGTGACATCACAAGTGGGAGTGTCCACCCAGATGGTATGGCGGATATATAAGCCTACTAGCGGGTATGGTCCCACTGGGCAAGGCCAGGTAAAACTGATCTAATCAACATACAGCTGGGTGCACACTCCCACTTGTGATGTCACTACCCTCTAGTGACATCACAAGTGGGAGTGTCCACCCAGATGGTATGGCGGATATATAAGCCTACTAGCGGGTATGGTCCCACTGGGCAAGGCCAGGTAAAACTGATCTAATCAACATACAGCTGGGTGCACACTCCCACTTGTGATGTCACTACCCTCTAGTGACATCACAAGTGGCCGATGGTGTACGATGGCTAGCGGGTACGGCTGGGCACCATGGAGAGTTTCTTTACAACGAGGGGATACAAATCTTCTTTTACTGTGAAATTGTACCAGTACCAAATGATTGACATCATCATAAAAACATTGCAAATAAAGACAACTATATTCGCGTGAGGTTCTCACACTAAGAGCTATTTCATCCGGTGATTGCAACATCGACGTTTTACGGAAAGACTGCCGTTTCACGGAAGTGTGCGGAACATCCTTCGTCTTCAGCAAAGTGAGAAAAGGGGAAAATAAAAGCAGAACGAGAGAGAGAGAGCGAGAGACCGAGAGAGAGAGACGAGAGAGACAGAGAGAGAGGCGGAGACAGAGAGAGAGGGGGAGAGACAGGCCGAGGGGGGGGGGCGGGGAGAGAGAGAGAGAGAGAGAGAGAGAGAGAGAGAGAGCGAGAGAGAAGGAGACGGATGGAGAAAAGAAACAGACTACCCAAGAAGACGGGACACCTTGGCTTGTAAGGAAGGAAGGGTGAGAGACAGAGAGCCAGAGAGAGAGAGTGAGAGAGCCAGTGATGGGGACAGAGACTAAGGGAGAGAAGAGAGAGGAAGGGAGGGAGAGTGGGAGGGAGTGAGCCAGTCAGATATGGAGAAATTGGAGAACAGCGCACAGGAAATGCAGTAAGTCAATGAAATGGAGAGAGAGAGAGAGAGAGAGAGAGAGACAGAGACAGAGAAAGAGAGAGAGAAGAGAGAGAGAGAGAGAGGGAGGGAGACAGAGACAGAGAGAGAGAGAGAGAGAGAGAGGAGATGGGGGGAGGGCGAGAGAGAGGGAGACAGAGATTGGTATGACTTTGACCTTGTCCTCTTACCATAGCATTCAGGAGGGGTGATGCGGGAGGGGGCGGGGGGGGGGTCGTGTGCTGAGCTAATGTAGCGTTTAAAGGAAGGAGGAGGCGGTGTGTGGGGGTGGGGAGTCAGGAGGATGCGGAGGGTATGGGCAGCGTCCTGGGCACCCTGCCACCAGTGCATCAATTTCCTGCAGCCACACCCCATCAATCAATAGCACATGTGTGCGCCAGCAAACGTGCACGCGCGCACACACGCACACACACACACACACGCGCAGTCACACACGCACACACACACACACACGCGCAGTCACCCACGCTCAGACAGACTCAGCATATCAATGCTCTTGTGAAAAAGGAATGCACAGCACTGTCTATATGGCCATATTCAGCCTTTCAGCACTGCTCAAACCAACCCATTCACACAAAAATCTTCTGAGGGGAGGGAGGAGGGGCTTTAACAGATGGACATAGAAGCAGTGTGTGTGTGTGTGTGTGTGTGTGTGTGTGTGTGTGTGTGTGTGTGTGTGTGTGTGTGTGTGTGTGTGTGTGTGTGTGTGTGTGTGTGTACCTGTTTTCCTGCACCCTGTGCCGATTGTAGCGCACGTGGAAGTCCCTGAGCTCCTCCAGCAGCCCCGCCGACAACATGGCGTCCACGCGAGCGTCCAGTCGTGGGTCCAGAGCTGCGTGTGCGGCGGGGGGAGGGGCGGTGGTGTAAATAAAACATGACCACAGACCAGGAGAAAATTGAATAAAGTGTACATCAGCAAACGGCAAATGAGAAACACCGGTACACATGCTGCTGACACAGAGTTTCAAAGCAAAGGTCTGCGTGTGCGTGTATGTGTGTGCGTGTGCATGTGCGTGTGCATGTGCGTGTCCCCGTGAGTGTGGCATGCTCTCCTGGCCCCCACCCCCCCTTACCTTGCACGTCGGCGTGCAGCCAGAAGACGCAGGGGGCGGGGTAGCGCAGGGGCCCGCCCAGCCTGTCGGCCCCCTCCTGCCCCTGCTGCTCCTCCAGGAGGCGGCTGTGGGTCACGCCCGTCATCTCGTGCACCTGCAGGCTCCTGTGGGACCACCACACCCACCCCCACGCCCCGTGTGTGTGTGAGGTCACCAGCGGCAGCAGCAGAACCCCCGGACACGAGGTCACGTCACCAGCTTCGCAGAGGTTCTACGTTTTGTGAACGAAAGTGTGCGTGTGGACATTGAGGTCGTCGGTCACACTGGGACGGCAAACACGCGTCATCGAGATAATAAATCTGTCAATCCATGGAGCGGGACGGAACCAGAACAAACCTGATCTCTCTGACAAACACAAACACACAGCTTCTGCATTTTATTTAAGGGACGACGAGATTCAAATTCCGGCCAGGGACTTCCTCAGTGACACTCGTGTTCGAGGTGCGATCGGGGAAGGAGGACACACACTTCCCATCCGCAAGAGGAACTGAGTAACCAAACCCCCTTGAGCACACAAAGATCACTGTGGACAGACTTTTAGAACATCGGGCGTGTATGTCGCTGAAACAGATACAGGGGTCCAGCAACAGAGAGACAAGACATGAGGGGTGTAATTTGTGTCACTCGCACACTGTGATTTATAAATAAACGGAAGTTGGCCAGGAACACACACACACACACACACACACACACACACACACACACACACACACACACACACACACACACACACACACACACACACACACACACACACACACACACACACACACACACACACACACACACACACACACACACACACACACACACACACCATGGTTCCTTGTACACAGTGACACTGTCACACCCCATTAGGGAAACAAGACAACCATTTTCCGGAGGCAGTCATGCTTTTTAAGTATTTCCCACATTATTTGCCAGACCGAGGCTCGATCGTCACAGACACAAATCGAATAAGTCTCGAATTAGATCTGCTTCAAGCCACTCGTTTTAACCTCTCATTTTTCTTCCCCGATCTTTCCTGTGACAGAATAAAAAACGTCCCTTTCCTTACCTACCTGGCGATCTTGCGTGCATTGTTGGGGTGCAACATGGCGGCCATCTTGGGATCCACCTCCGTCAGTCTCTTGTGCAGCTCGGCCCCGCCCAGTTTCTCCAGCTCCGCCTTTCTGAGCGCAGCGATGTCCTCTCCTACCTCCGCAGACTCTGCGCTCTCCTGCTGGGATCACAGAAACTAAACACTGAACATTTTATGCTCCCAAATCAATAATTGATAAGACATTACAGAATACATTGCATAATAAACTGGTCTACTGCTGAGACGATCAATAATTCATTCTGGTTATTTATCAAGGAAAAGTACGACTTTCTGCTTCTCGCATCAAAAATGCAAATATGTTGTTGCTTAACCTCGGTTCCGATCACAATAAAGATGGATACATCGTTTTTTTCTTGGTTGCTTTTCTTGGCATTCAGATAAAGCAAGCACATTTAAAATATCACTGTGAGCCCTTGCAACTTATTCCCTTTTATAAAAATCAATGATTCATCAAAAGAAGTTTCTAGAGTTATTATAAAGGCTTCTAATTGGTTTAAGAGTTATAAACCAGTCAGGCTTCCAATTAGACGACTGATTGGTTCACAAGTTATTAGGAAGGCTTCTGATTGGCTCAAGGGTTGAGATGGGCTTAAGACTGCGCTGTGTGGTGAGGACACAGGTGGAAGGTAAAAGGCTAATAGCATTGGACCTGGTAGAAGTTTCCCGGAGTTTGATGCGGCAGAGAATGTTTGTGCGTGTGGGCGTGCAATTGGACGAAGAAGTATAGATGTGATGGGTAGATCGAGTCATAAGTGCTACTCACCTGTGTGTCCACCAGAACCTTCCACAGCAACGATTCGATGTAGTAGTTGGTGCCACCCACTATGATTGGCAGCTTGCCCCTGGTGTGCATGTCGTCGATGTTTGCAATGAGTTAGGGAAGTGGCCAACTAGATAGGCTTGCATGTAAGGCTCCAAACCACAGTCACCCCTCGAGTCTCATCAAATGCTTCTATGTGACAAGTCTTTGTTTTCTATGCCCATTTATTTAATATACCACACCACCATCTTTTCATCTTGGTTCTCACTCACTTCTTTTTCATTGCCGACCTTCTCTCACCCACCAACACCACCCAGAGAATGATTAGACAACATAAAGACCCACGAGAGAAATATTCCAAACCTCTGCGCTCTTTGTCAGATGGTGAGAGAAACACAGTCCTCTTCTCTTTTTACCACACACACGCGCACGCACACACACACACACACACACACACCACCCTAATGTCACTGTGATCCAGGAGATGGGGGAGTGATTCTGCAAATGGAAGGTGGTGGTGGGGGGGGGGGGGGCAAATACAGTGTGAGAGCAGGAAATATGAAAGGGAGGGGTGTGTGGGGGGGGGGAAACAGATGACATGTATCTGAGTACAAATAAATGAAAAGAAGGGAGAGTCACCCCCACCTCCAGTGAGAGGATGAGAGAGAGGCAGAAAGTATGGAGACGAGGGGGGGAGGGTGGTCTCCTTCCTCTGCAATCGCAGCGCTGAGCGAAGGACTGAATCCTGGTGTGTCATTATGTCTTCCGACCGCCCCTTTAAATCTCTCTCTCTCTCTCTCTCTCTCTCTCTCTCTCTCTCTCTCTCTCTCTCTCTCTCTCTCTCTCCCACTTTCTCTCCTCTCTCTCTCTCTCTCTGTCTCTCTCTCTCTCTCTCTCGTCTCTCTCTCTCTCCATCCTCCACTCTCGCTTCTCTCTCTCTCTCTCTCTCTCAAAGAAAAGAAGAGTGCAGACCAAACCAGCAATGTTATTATAAGGATGCGAAAGGTATGTCCGAGCGAGAGGATATCGCCACCAGGCCTGAGGTTTCACTGAACTGCCACCGCCGGCGCGGTTCTGCCGGGCTGCCAGTGAAGGATATGAGAGAGAGGGCTTTGTTCCTGAACTCCACCACCGTGTACTTGCTGACCAGCGGGTCTACGAAGCTGATCATGTGATGTCTGCACAGGGCCTGCTCCTCCGCCGTCACCTTGTTGGTGACGATGTCCAGGCCCTGGTAGACCTGGGGGAGGGGAAACAAACACAAAAACAAACCAACCAATGAATGACCACGAACTTGAGACTTACAAATCCCATGACATGAATAATGAAACGAATGATACCTTGAAATAATGAGGTGGGTCGAGGATTAATCATGCATTCAATATGGGTTCTTTTTTTCCCCATTATGACGTTATTAATTTCCTGCCAGAGCAGTGGATGGAATTTTGATTCTTTTTCTTCATTCCAAATGTGTCTATATTGCAATACCTGCAGTAAAAGACGCATTCATCCACTCCAAGACTTTACGGTAAAATATCCACACAGTCATTCCCAAGTTATCGTCGCTTCACCGTTTAGTTGACTGCATACGGTGGATGACAACAAGTCATATTCAAGGGCAACTTTCTTTACATGTAACACGTTAGCTTAGCAGATAACAAATCCATGCTGATGCCAGATGCAGACGCGTAGGGACGGACATTATTGACATACCGGCATTTGCAAAACCATAGCCTTGATGTTTAAAGTTATAGGCTACCATTTAAGCTGCTGTCACTTTCCCCAAATGAAATAAGTGGCTTATTCTGTTTATTGTTCATATTGTCTCTCCCTCTTGCAAATATCTATCTTCATCAGTGGCCTGATGAATATAAACGCATACAGAATTCAGGTGATGTACTTGTTGAAATAATATGGAAAACCCATCGCCAATGAGGTGAAAGTCTAGTTTTATATGAAGATGAAGGCAGGACATCTATTCTACAATAATTTACAAACTTTCGCAGTCTATCTTAACCTGACAGATGGTTTGTTACACAGAACCATCTGGGAAGTCGTCCTTTGAAAGTGTTTGAAAAATTACTTGGCAGGTGATTGGATGAACCATCTGTCTATTGCCACGCCCACAGCTGCCCGTAGTTCCTCATAGGATGCTGATTGGTCCGAACCACTGTGGTTTGGCCACAAGCGGATTACTTGAAACCTGGCCAGAACGATCTTCAGAGGGAAACAGAATGTGAACTCAACGCAAAAATCTGAGAGGTTAGAACATGGAGGCTGCGACAGCAATCGCCTCTTAAAGGTACAAAGTGGTACAAGATGGTACCGGCCAGCGTTAACTGAGCTTGCTGCTAACTTATGTGCCAACCAAGTAAATATCTGCAACAAAAAAAAAGCGCGCCTGGTGTTCAACTTACCAAAATTCTCCCATGTAACCCCCCTCTTCCAGACCTCCACTGGTTCCCGGTAATCGCTCGCATTAGATTCAAGACACTGGTACTGGCCTACAAGGCTGTCAGCGGAACTGCCCCTACCTACCTCCAAACATCAGTCAGACCCCACGCCCCAGCCCGAGCACTCCGCTCAACAACTTTGGCTCGCCGGCTGGTACCACCTTCACTAAAAACAGGCAAACATCGCTCTGCCAAGTCCCAACTCTTCTCTGTTCTGGCACCGCAGTGCTAGAGCAACTACTGGCTGACGTCAGGATGGAGTCGCTCACCAGCTTCCGAATGAGACTCAAGACCCACCTGTTACGAGTTCACTTGGACTCTGCATAACACCCCCCCCCCCCCCCCACTACCTTCCCTATCCTAACCCTAGCACTAACTTGTGGGTTTGTACGTCTTGGCATTATTAATTGTGCTTAGCATAGTTTAGCATATTGTATGTTCTTAGATGTTGGTAATGCGCTCAGAATGGCATTTCTGCTCTTATCCCAGCTATTATGCAGGCAACCTAGCAATTATGAAACTCGTTCTAGTAGCCTTGCAATTATGAATGCTTGAAACCTGCTCTCTTCTTATCTTTATATACCACAGTGATATATTGCTGTCTCTTACCACAAATGTACTCTTTGTAAGTCACTTTGGATAAAAGCTTTTGCCAGATGCCCTGAATGTAAATGTAAATTCTTCAAGCACACCATGACGACTCAACTATTGCCTCATCTAACCTGCACAAACTTCAGCCACGCTTACTTTGCACACAATAACACATCAACAATCACTTCAGACTGCAGTGTATTTTTAAAAGTTGTGAAAACCACACATCATTCACACTGAGAGTAAAAGTGGCCAAAGTTTGCTTTTTTTTTGTCACTGTGAATACAAACATGATGGAAGACCACTGCGATTGAGGTTGTGGAAAGACCGTGATTTAAATCCGTTTCAGTGAAGCTGATCCCAGTACCACACACACACACACACACACACACACACACACACACACACACACACACACACACACACCACACACACACACACACACACACACACACACACACACACACACACACACACACACACACACACACACACACACACACACACACACACACACACACACACACCTCGTTATCATCTGCTCTCAAATTCTCTGGTTTCCACCGCACGTCAACTTGAAAACGTAAACGCTGACCTTGTATGTATGTGAACAGCCAAGCAGAAAAAATTGAATAAAATCTGATGTGAGCAATACATCCGAGCACCAAGCAATTGCAGTATGAAAGGACAATCTATTTCTCCAGGTGAATATATATATATATATATATATATATAGTGGCACTTTTCACGTGAGCCCTGTTAGACCCGTGCATAAAAACAGCAATGCTTAATTGTATGAATCTAATTCACTGTGATCAGTGTCATGGCATGATAACTATGAATGCATAAGTTCAAATGAGAAGATATTACACATTGATGTAGCCTTTGTAGGTAAGTGCTTATATATATATATATATATATATATATATATATATAAATAGAGGCTAACTCAATGCTTTGAATAGAGAGGCAGACAAAGGAGGTCCTACATCATCTTGGCCCCCAGCACTTCTGAAGGGATCCCGGTGCCCCTGGGCTGAGGTGAAGTACTGAGGGAGTGTAAATACACACAGGGCCACGCTAAAAGAGAGCTGGCCTTGCTAGAATGTGGCAGCGGTGTGCGATTAGTCATCTCACACACACACACACACACACACACACACACACACACACACACACACACACACACACACACACACACACACACACACACACACACACACACACACACACACACACACACACACACACACACACACACACACACACACACACACACACACATTAAGGGCATGTATGCAGGCGCTTTGGTCCAAAGTGACTTACAATGAGTACATTTGTCCAAAGAGAGGGAAACGACAATATATCGCTGACAGTAAGATCTAGAACAAGTTTCGAACATTCATACAAGGTTAATAGAAGTATCAAGCTCTCATAATTGCTCAGTTAACCTATTGCTGGTCAACGAAAGATAGCTAGGATAAGATGCTACACAATGCCAAGTACTATTTTATAGTGCCGGGACTTACAAAACATAAGTAAGTGCTAAGGATCCAAGATTAAAACCCTGGTAAGTGGAAATGGGTTAGGGAGGAGGTGCAGGGCCTGTGAAGGAAGGAAGCTATGCAGAGTCCAGGTGAACTCTGAACAAGTGAGTCTCTTGCAGATGCCGGTGAGTCAGGAACTCATTCTACGACGGGGGCCACCGAAACAGAAGAGTTGTGACTTAGCGGCGCAACGGTGATGGTGGTACCAGCTGGCCATCTGAAGTAGTTGTGCGGAGCGCTCGAGCAAGGTCATGGTCTCTAACTAATGCTTGGAGGTAGGTGACAGCCTTGTAGGCCAGTGCCAATGTCTTGAATCTTGAATCTGATGTGACAGATTAGTGGAGGTCATGGAAGCGAGGGGGGGGGGGGGGTAGAACAGGAGGTAGGATGAACAGGAGGCGTGCTGCGGGGTTCTGGAGGTCTGGTTTGATCGCAAAGGCAGGGAGCCCAACCAGAAGTGAGTTGCAGTCGTTGAGGCAGGTGCTGATGAGCGTTTGGACCAAGAGCTGTGCTGCTTCCCGCCGAAGTTTCTTGCGGTCGGCAAAAGAGGGACTGAAATGTCCCCAACAGTAACAATCAAGTCCACGTGCGGGCAGTCTTTCCCCGGCATGAAGAGAAGCTCAGTCTTGTCAAGGTCAAGCTCCAGGTGATGCACATGATCGTCCATGTGCTGATGTCTGCCAGACATTCTGAGATGTGCGTTGGTATCTGGGTGTCCCAAGGTTGGGAAAGAAAGGAATCGTTGAGTGTCGTCCGCATAACAGTGATAGAAGCTGTGTGAGGTGATTGCAAAGCCTAGAGATCTCTTGAGAAGTGCGAAGAGAAGGGGTCCTAGTACTGAGCCTTGGGGGACTACGGTGTCGAGAGCAGTGTTTGGACAGGGAGCCATTCCATGTGACCTTATAAGTGCAATCCGTTAGATCTGATGTGAACCAGGATCGTGCCGAGCCAGAAATGCAGCGTTCAGCAAGAGTGGAGAGAAGTCTTCAAAATGCTGACAGCATAGCTGAGCCTTAAAAGAATAGCTTAAATATCGCAATGCAAATATATATATATATATATATATATATATATACACATACATATACACACTATATATAAAAAACAATTCCCAATTAAAACCATTGCAGGAATCGTGTGAAGCCTGTGATAACTCATTATTACATATCAGCAGAGGTGGAGAACCACCAGAACCCAAAGGACCACTCCTGGCTTAAAACATTAACCTCATGTTAACTGGTTTGCTGGTTGTAGGCACGCCTCTCTCCGTCTGTGTTTCTGTTTGAGGTCTGTAGGGTAGAGCAGGAGAAATCAGCAGAAAGGAATAATTCATTGTTTCCTCCACACCGCTGTCAGACCACAGGACGCATGTGTGGATGCATTGACACAGGAGGACGGTGGTTGGCCGGTAGCAGTCGGTGAATTCGGAAAGCCGTTTAGGCATCAGTTTGCCTAGTTGGGCAAGAGAAAAAAAAAGAAACAGGCACAGTTGGAAATGAGGAGAGAGCAAGATAGATAGATGGATGGATGGCGGGAAGAGAATACAGAGACAGGCAGGAACAGACGCCTGGGTGCCCAGAGGAGCACTGTGTTCTTGTCACACAGAACAGGACGCTCTTGGCAAATTAAATGAATAAACAAATCTGTGAAATGTAAAAAAATAAAATAAAAAAAGGGAAAAGAATGGTGTGGTAATGTGCTTTGTAAGACCGGGCACAGAGAGGGGGAGAGAGAGGGAAGGTGCGAAAAAAAAGGGAGAGAGATAATTGGGGATAAGTTGGCAGCTGTGTGTGTGTGTGTGTGTGTGTGTGTGTGTGTGTGTGTGTGTGTGTGTGTGTGTGTGTGTGTGTGCTGACGTGCTCTCTGATTTACATCGTCAAGACACACAATTAAGTTCAAATCCAATTTTCAAAATATTGCCTTCTCCCTCTCACAAACCACTCACATACACACACACACCATCTCTGTTTAATTGAAAAAGCGTGCTAGTTGGTTTCTCACTTTCATCACCTTAAATTTGCCTCTTCCATGGAGTACTTTGTTCTTCACTCCTGTTCTGTCCATCCTGCCCTGCTGTGGGTGGCACTGAAAGGGGACATGGCTAATCCTTAATTCTTAAGGAGTGTGAGTGTGTGCGTGCGTGCGTGCATGTCTGAAAGCACAGCAGATTGAGTCCAATTCAAGTCCTCCCTCCTACAAAGGACAGGGCGACCCAGGAGTATGGCAAACCAAACCGCGGTCACAAGCACTTAAGCAGGAGAATATGAAGTAGAAAAAGGCTTTATGAACCCAGACGGAGAGAGAGAGAGAGAGAGAGAGAAATTAGAGGAGGGAGAGAGAGTGGACAACGAGGTGGAGGCAGCAGCCTGCCGGAGACCAGGCGACAAGCGAGGACCGCTGGCTTGGGAGCAAGCCGATTGGCCGCGGTGACAAAGAGAAAAAAAACTAAACGATTAAGATCTACACAATTGAATTTACCCTCATCTTAGAAATTAGAGGAATTAGAAAATTGGTTCCATAAAAAGAACGAAAGCCACAAGTAGCCGAAAATACATCACAGAGTAGTATGTGTGTGTGTGTGACTAGATGTTGTGGTGTGTGACTTGATGGAAAGGGTCGTAAATGGCCTGAAGGGACACGAGCGCCACGCCGTCTACGGCCACCGAGTCACAGACGAACGCTGGGCACAAAGTAAAGGGGAGCCTCAGATTAGCGTTGTGTGCGGGTCTGAGAGAGAGAGAGAGAGAGAGAGAGAGAGAGAGAGAGAGAGAGAGAGAGAGAGAGAGAGAGAGAGAGAGAGAGAGACACTGTGTGTAAGAGATGCCCTCAGACAATAAGCCCAGTGTTCCAGTGCTGACGCCTGCCTGCCTGCCCAACCTTATGCTGGGCATAAAACAGCTGTTCCTCCGAAAAGAAACAAAGAAAGAACGAAAGAAAAAAAATCATGAAAGGAAGGAAAGACGACTTGATGAAAGAAAGAAAAAATAATTGATTATGGAAGAAAAAAAAATGATTTATGAAAAAAGAAAGCGATGCACCCCAGAAGTAGGGGGGCGGGGAAGGGGGAGAGGGAGAGAGAGAGAGATTGAGAGAGAGGGGGAAGAGGGAGAGAGGGAAGCGAGAGAGAGAGAGAGGGGGAGTGAGAGAAATATCGAGAGGGGTGGGGGGAGAGAGAGAGGGGGGAGAGGGCGGGGAGCGAGAGGAAAGAGACTGTACAATATGTTCCTCCACTCTAGATCTGCTGCTAGACTTTATTCCTCCACGTTATATAGGCTGTATGTCTGGTCTACAGTCTTCTCGCTCTCCTCTGCACCTAAAACGTCTCCACCTCTCCAGGTTGTCAGAACTGACACAAGTGACGCATTTTCATCCTCTTCCGATGGGTCCGTCCTGCTCCCTCCCCCACTTCGTCTCTCTCTCTCTCCCCCTCGGGGAACAGTTCAGTAATGGCATACTAATAAATCTTTCAGGATGTTTTTCTCCCTTGTGCCCCCGCAACCGCCTCTAACCACCCCTCCTGCTGAGTGTTATATATGGGCGTGGCATTCCTACACGTGTGCGTTCTCTCTCTCTCACACACACACACACACACACACACACACACACACACACACACACACACACACACACACACACACACACACACACACACACACACACACACACACACACACACACACACACACACACACACACACACACACACACACACACACACAGCTGGTTAATCAACGATCTGTGCTGCTGGCCTTCACATGCGGCCGATCGCCAGATACGCGGTGAATCACGGCCGAGAACGTGGGAGCTTGTCGCGGCTCGGGTCAAAATAACCCAGACGGACGCATCAAAATCCCAGACACACCCACAGCAGACAGGGAGGGGGGGGGGGGGGGTAGAGGGGAGGGGGGAGTAGGAGAGAGCGGGAGGAGAAACAGAGTGGGGGGGGGGGAAGAGAGAGAGAGTGAGGGATGGGGAGATAGACTGAGGAGGAGGAAGAACCCGGCATGAATTTGAAGGATGCAACACCAAGCGCGCCTCTCTCTCTCTCTCTCTGCCCCTATGCTACCACTCTAGATGACAGATAGCCCGCCGTCCATCACCCGTCAGGCTACGACGCTAATGTTTACCAAATGGGGATATTACGACCAGTGACACGCATTGACACCACGCATGCATGCTCGGACTGCGGTCGTCCAATTAAAACACAGGTCACTGGCCGCTGACACGCACAACGCCCAGGTCGGTAAACATGAGTGCACACGCACAAAAAAAACAACAACAACACTACTGTGATTGGTCAACTCCGCTGGTGCTGGTGCTGGTGCGGGACCTGTAACATTGGCCTGGGACCCAAGGGGAGGGGGACTTTTCTGACCTCCAGAGGCTCCCTTCCTCTGGCTCCCAGAACTCCCGGCCCCCTGCCTGCCTGACTGCATGACTGACACGCGAGTCCCGCCCACGTACCCGGCCGGCCAGTACAGATATTAATGGTGTCCCTGCCCTCCTCCTCCTCCAATCCCAAGTATGATCATCATCACAATGTCAGCCCACTGCATCCTGCATCCTCTTTCCCACACACTCTCACCGAAAATCCCCCTCACAAGAACTGAAAACTAGGCCCATATCCAAAAGTTTGGATGGGTCTCAGAAGCGGAAAGGGAGGGGGCAGTGTTTAGTTGCTAATAATTCAGTGGTTTACACGGTTGGCACGGCCTCTCATAATGAAGCCGCAGCCTGGGTCTTGTGTATGTATACGCCATTGATAGGCGTGTATATTTAACCAGTGAATGAATGAATGAATGAATGAATGAATGAATGACACACACACACACACACACACACACACACACACACACACACACACACACACACACACTTGAGTTCCAATGCACTCCAGACCAGGGCCACAGGATGGGGAGCATTAAGAGAACTGGGGGTCGGGGTGGGGGTGAGGGGGTGAGGGGGAGGGGGTCGGGCTGGGTGACAATGGCACAATAGGAGCGTTAGGGGAGTGTGGGAACCGATTCTCTCGGGAACACAATAGCCGTTTCCCCAGTGGCCACAGTGTGTCCCATTCACTGTGTGCGGTGGTGGCGACGGCTAGCCTAGCCTAGCGTAGCGTAGCACGGCACCAAGTATGCACTGGCTCAGCACAATGCGGCTTTCTCCCAAACAAGACCGGGCTGTTTCCTATCCCAAAGACAACACACACAGTGCTAGCCTACACACAGCCTCGTTCTCACATCGTCACACGCACACACACACACACACACACACACACACACACACACACACACACACACACACACACACACACACACACACACACACACACACACACACACACACACACACACACACACACACACACACACACACACACACACAGACACACACACAGAGAGAGAGAGAGAGTTGGGAATATGGGGATAGGCCAGTCTCTCTATCTCACACACACACACACACACACACACACAGTTGGGAATATGGGGATAAGCCAGTCTGTAACTAGGCCACTGGTCCTCTCTACTGGTGCTGCTGGTCCAGGAGATATTCCAAGAACATTCTGGAATGTTATTAGTGTAACCCAGATACCCAGTAAGCAGGTGCCTCGCTGGAAGACCCAGTCCCCACAGAGCTCTCCCTCTCTCTCTCTGAGACAGCTCTCTCTGTGCAGCTCTGACAGTCTGATAGAAGCCATGGGAATAATGCACTGGACGGGCGAGGTGCTGGCGAGGTGGGAGAACGACCCTGGAGGCCAGCCTCAGAGACAAACCAGCAAGGGCAGCTGGGGCGCCAAGGTTAGCACGGACTTCACCATGGAGGTCAAGGCTGGGCGATAAGGCAAAAATAATAATATTGTTTGCCAATAAACGATCTATATCTCAATATGATACATTCTCTAGGAAATGGCATAACAGACCGCTATCATGCAATTGCTGTCGCCATTTTGCTAATAAATATAAGTTACTCGTTGAGGCTCAACTCTCTATAGCTGCCTGTGAGATTACCATTATAATATGATTATTCATGAGATTACTGCAACTGGGTCTGTCTGATGGAAATTCAATCGTCCGCATAAGAACTAACAAAAAAGTATAGATGGCCCATTTAAATCACATCGATGTTCACAATGTTGACTCCTCTTGTATTGCTCCTTACTAGAGCCTTACCATCCCCACATGGACCATTGCACCTGACCCTGAGCACAACCATGGTTGCTGTGACAACTGGCCTGAGAACCAGAGCGGGGTGGAGGGAGGCGGTGGCACACAGCTAAGCAATGCGGCCATGAGAGATCATTGCATTGTTACACAGTGACACACACAGGCGCCCTTTTCTTGCACGCGCACCAACACACGACAGGGGGTCATTTCCATAAATCATGTGAATTAGGTCTCATTCCTCTCTGTCTGTCTGTCTGTGTGTCTGTCTGTGTGTGTGTCTGTCTGTCTGTCTGTGTGTGTATGGCAGGCTCGCCAGTGGCCACCTCTCCCTTCCATCACTCCCAGTATTACGTTTTAATAAACATGCTTGATACTTGATCGGGATACTTGAAACGTTGTATAGCGTGCCTAAACCCAGGCTGCCCCAGAGGAGTGGTTGATCGTTTAATTAATTTTGTATATATATATATATATATATATATATATATATATATCAATTTTGGTCGAGGCTACAGTATATAAAAACGTGCATACACATACAACAAAGTGAGAAAAGCCTTCTCTCTGATAGACTGCAATCTACTGTATATACAATCATATTATATACATACATACAAACATACATAATAAATAAATAATAGAAAAAAACACTATAGCTTATTCATTAACCATTAAGCCACAAGGTTTGTTAACCAGTTTAGCTGCCTTAATTCAGTCTTATCTATCTAATGAGCCAGAATGAATGTCTAATGTAGTCTAAACCCAGGACTACATTTCCCATGATTCCACTGCGTCAAGCTCCTCATGGCCACCGTCATGGCGGCCGTGGTGGCCTTACCTCGTTGCTTTGAGGAGAGAAAATACGTGAAAAATAACGAGCCGAGTATTATTATTATTATTATTATTATTAGTATTATTATGAGGATTATGAGCAAGAACGACCTATGTTCATTGCGAGTGATTGCGGCCCCCAACTTCTCTTCTTCTCAGCACTCGCAATGAACTTCCCCAAGAGGATTATTAATGTTCTGGTCTAAATCTGTACGTGGACCACCAAGCAAACGTGTCGGGGTCGCCATGATAGTCTCTCCTCTAACGATGTTTTACTCTTCAAATAAAAGTATTATGCTCGTCACAAAAAAACCAACAACCCCACGGCTATCACGCCAAGGACTCAAGGGCCGTGTGTTCCTCATTACAGTGTCCTTACCTGCATGGAGTCGGCGCTGATAATTTCGCCCCGCATGCGTTTACCAATTTCTATCGCCAACTTGGACTTTCCGGTTCCAGTGGCGCCTAAAATGACGACTAAAGGGGGAACCGCGGTGCTCAGGACACAGCGCACGCCGGACGCCGCCATGACAGCTCTGTCTTGTCTGGACCAGCTGGATGACAGCTCTGCACATGCGCAGTCACTTCGAGTGTGGCCGGGGGGTGGGAAGCGGGGTTCGGTAACCAAGCAACAAGAAGCCTGTTTGTTTTAACGCTGATTAATGGTTGTGTGTGTCTTGGGTTCGACACGCACAACCATTTCATTCGGTTACACTTGTTTTCTCTAAATACAAAAAAGCACGAATGCTCTTAGGTCATCGAAGGGATGACTTCCAATAGGAAAAAAAAATAGGAGTAAGCAATCAAATGTCAGATTCGACGTCAGTAGATCAGATTGCTCACTTTATCATAATGAAATTGGCTTACAAATAAAAAGGTGATAAAAATGGCTGGTATCGTTTCTATGGAAACTATGTCGATGATGAGAGAAGGTGCTGGTTGCCATGGCACAAGTGCCCGGATGTGTTACCTTGGAGACTGCTCTGAACAAAAGCTCAATGGAGACTGGGGATTAGTCTACATTGACAATTACAGGTGTTCTTGTTTCATAAACTACACATCCAGCATTTAATTCAGCACATTTAATTCAATTTAAATATTTGTGCTGGATCTTCCACTACCTATATGTTCAGGTGACACGATTAAAGATTTTTCTATTCATGTGTCATTGTGTTTGAGACCGAAGAGAATATAAAAAAAAGAATCAAGAATCAAGGTTAATGACTAAACTTACATTTATTAGTTTTTTCCCCAACTGAACTCTCCCATACACAGAAGATTATGAGGTACAGAAAACAAAGTGCTGAGACAATGCTTCGTTAGTCACCGTCATCTTAACTCAAAAGAATGTCCACGACTTCCACCGCTACCGTGACCCCACGCCAACGGCAGAGACCAGTGACGAACCAAACGAGAACAATACATGGGAGTTACGCTTGGGGTTAGATTTGAGCTATACGCCAAACCTAACCCCAAACAACAAACAAACTGAGGTTTGTGCTGAAGTAAGTAGCAGATTGAATGAACACGGTGCAGTTAGGCAGGCTGAGGCCGGAACGAACCACCAACCCCAACTGAAATGTGAGTAGACACGGCCTTATACGCCTACTTGAGCACTTTTGCGCAAAATCAATTTCTGACTAATTTGTTACCCCCGTGCTCTCTTTGCACAGTTGTGGGGGGGTGAGGAAATTATTCCCCTACCTGCCCCCCCCCATCCCTCAGCCCAATAACCAACTGGGCGAGTCAACTAAAAGTCACAGACTACTTGGAGTTTTCCTGAGTGCCCCGTTACAGAAGGACATGCTACAAAACCATTGTTACGGTACAGTACTAATTACTAATTGGGCTACAGTGTTCTCTGGTTTTTATGGCTTGAGGATGACGATACATTTCTACGAACGAGCCGTGCATGGAGGTCACTAAGGAGTAGCCAAAGAAGGTTAAACTGTTGGATGCTCTTTAACCCAACACCACCACCGCCGCCCGCACCGATTAGATCGTTGCATTAGATACATTGAAAAACAGACAATTCAGGTGATTTTTTTGAAAACCGGCAAACGAGGTGAGAAGTAAAGAACGGGCGTGATCTTCAGCACAAAATCGGCAACATAGACCAACTAACAAAACCAAAAAAAATCTTTTGATAGTTCACACTTGAAACCAAACTCGTAGGAAAATATAGTACAAAACCTTTGTCCTGAACATTTCTGAAATGTACAAACTAACACCAGATACAGCAAAAAAATAAAAAAATAAAAAGTTTTACATGGAAACAAAAAGTCATAGGAATTGAAAACAGTGTCCCGAAAGTGGCTAGTGTGATCAATATTCAGTTGTAGCTTTTTTTTTTTCATTTTTATTCATCATTTTTTTATTAACAAAAATAGAAGCTTTGAGTAATCTTTGAAAAGCCAGCAAGCCCAGTCCCTTGTCTCTCTCCCAGGGTAGAAAAACCAAACAAAACAAAAAACTGTCCAAGTATCATAGACCGATCTGCTTTTGGGTTGAAAGGACTGTACATCCAGGGAGCTATATGTGTATACACACACACACACACACACACACACACACACACACGTATTCAACCAGATAGTCTACATACAATAAAAGGCTTTTAGAGGCGTTACTTCAAATGCAAAAATAAAACATACAAAACACAAATGACACTTGACAACATAAAGCAAGAAGAAAAAAAAGCAACTGATAATTATACATTTGTAATACAACGGGTTCCGTTTCCAAACCAAAACATTTTGCATGGTGGATGTTGCAAATATCCAAAGGTTTAACCAAATCCTTGCATGTTGGGGGAGATTCATTTTCTTTTGGTTTATCATTTGATTCAGGCAAGCATTATCCTTTTGGCTGACCCCAAATGGCACGCAAGTTCGATATATTTATTAAAGAAAGTCTTTGTAAATATATGATCTTAATTTTTTAGCAGTTGCATGAGGATGGGATAGTAATTACTTTACACGTGCATAATATAGTCAAAATCTCACATCGTCAAAAACATTTGCCAAAGACATGCCAACATATACCGAGTTTCCCCTTTCTCTCCCTCAGGTGGATTATTTTTAACAGTCCAGTACAGTGGGCAACCCTACACTAGGAAAAAACTAATAATAGTAATAATTTGGTATGAGCAGACACTTGACATTAAAAAGGGCCTGGTTCAGAGTAGCACATTTGAACATTTCCATAACGGTTGCCACCCAATGCTAATTCTATTACTACAACCTGCCTGAAACCTTGAGCAGGTGATAAGTAAGAACAGGAGAAACATGGACATTAACGACAACAACAAAAACAGCAGGAGTGGGTGACCAACGAGGAAAAGGAAAACAAAACTTAAGAAAATAAAAAGGCCTCTGCTTGAGGAAAACAACCGATAAATACACCGCATTTAAAGAAGGGTAATAACCCAGAGGGAGAGGAAGAGCAGTCGGCATCTTGAATTTACTCCCGAAGAAACAATAATCAACCCGAGCTCACCGTCCTGATTGGCCAACTGCCCTGGAAATCACTCAGGAAATCATGTGCAAACAACAAACCGCAAACAAACAAACAACCCTATTCTGCCTAGCCCGACACTACTCCCGCTGAAGTGAAAGTGAACATTAGTGTAATTCTCCTTCATATGTCCCATTCAGTACTGTCTCTCTTCTGTCTGTGGTGGTGTGGGGTGGTGGCGTGTCCGTGTGTGGGCTCAGGAGCGCCGGAGCTGAGCCAGCCTCCGCTGCAGCTGCAGCTGCCGGGCCTTCAGCTGTCGCCGCTCGTGGGCCTTCTGCCGTTCGCTGGCGTGCAGCTGCTGCAGGTACTCCGTGGCGCGCGTCAGGATTGCCACCTTGGGCGTCTTGGGGCAGTCCACCAGGCCCGGGATCTCGTCCCGCAGCAGCAGGAAGCGCGAGCGCAGGTCGTTGCGCCGCTTGCGCTCCAGGAAGTTGTGTGCTCGCCGTTTGTCCGTGTCCTCGCAGTCCGACGACTGGGGGCTGGAGAAGCGTGAGTGGGAGGAGAAGCCCGGCGGCAACGAGGAGGCGGAGGAGTACGAGGCAGGCGGCGAGGAAGGCATCTCGTAAAAGGAGGAGGTGGCGGCCGAGGGTGAGGAGGCGAGGTCGGGCGATGCCGACCGGGATGCGGCGGCCGCACCGCACTTGCCACTCGCAGAGTTTGAGGGGGCGTGGCCGGGGCGCGGCTGGTGGTGGAGCTGGGGGCCGGCGGGGCTCTGGCTCGGGTGGGGCGGGGGCAGGTGGGCGGGGCCGTCGGACCGTGCCCGCTTGCGCATCGGCGGGTCGGGCAGCGTGTCAGGGGAGGGCGCGGCATAGTTGTGCTGCTGCTGGTGGATGGAGATGTGGAAGCGCTTCATGCAGGGGTCCAGGTGGTCGGCGCGGACCGTGATGGTCACGGGCTGCCGGCTGTTGACCACCCGGCGGGACTTCTGCTGCTGCTGCTCCACCGTCACTACGTCAATCTCCTCCTCGTCGTCATCCTCATCGTCGTCATCCTCATCTTTAAAAAGAAATTAAAAAAAAAAACAAAGAACCAATGCATTAATTATACATGTGTGTATTAAATAACCAGGCTGATAAACTATTTAACTACACCTGGACCTGGGCAACCGAGTGTGGGGTCGGAGCTATTGCAGGCCAATTCCATTAGCGATAGACACCATGCTAATCCACAAAGTAGCAAACTCATGTTTTTTACACACACACACACACACACACACACACACACACACACACACACACACACACACACACACACACACACACACACACACACACACACACACACGCTAATCCACAAGTAGCAAACTCACGTTTTACACACACACACACACACACACACACACACACACAACCACACACACCCCCCCCACTTCATTCATTCATGTGCGTACAGGTGTAGAGGACAACTTAGATTAAGAACCACTTGCTGACAGCCAAACACTTATCTCCCAAATGGCTGGAGAACAAAATGTTAAGTCTACTGATACTCCACTCCACGCGCATCCAGAATAAATTTTACAGCGCCTCAAAAAATGTGCCAAAAGCATATTGATTCTCAGCAAATGACAAGGTCTTTTGGATCGTGGAATGCAACGCACCATAAAAGTTGTGTATTTAAAACAAGCCCTGGGGACAACATAACAAGGTTGTGTTGAGTCAAAAGGACTAGCAAACCCTGACCCATTCCCCAGCTGGGCTCCCCTGAAGGTCAGCCCGGGACCAAAACCCCAGCAAACTCATACAATTGGCACAACAAGCCTTTTTTTTCCCCCTTAAGCTGAGGAATGCCGGTAGTTTGTGTTAATGCAACCCATTGTGACATTCCATGCGCCATTATATGGTATGGCATCACATGGCAACCCAAATACCACACTGGGGCCAAATGGGTGTCAGAGAGTGAAGGACACTGGACGGGACATGTGGTCAGGAGTGAGGGGACGTCTTGCAAATATGGTCCTACACATAGCCAAATGAGAAGGCGTGGAACCAGAAATATCATCCATTATTTTTTTTTAATTAAGCTCACAATGGGGAACAAAAAATAAATAAAGACTAGGCACTAGGTCTCCTTATACTAATATGTCAAATCTCACCCCCAGTGTGTGGCTGGGGTATTGTTGGCTGAGGTACAGACCACAGGAACATGAGGCAGCAGCAGCTGGTCGTGAACACAGCCAGGGAGCAGATGTTTGGATGGGCGTGTCCCCCGGAGCCCTGGCGCATGTGTTGCATGATGCGCCAAGGTAACGCATTGCAGTCATGATTGCATGACACCTTCAGCTCCTCAAGTCTCCGACAGCATGGCTCGCCATTCACCCCCACTAGAATATTCCTTCGTATTCGTTTACCAAATGTAACATTGCAATACAACCCCATGTGTTTTTTGTGTGATTCAAGTTGCACTGACCTGATGAATCGGTGTGGGACTCGGAGCTGGAGGACACTTGGGGTTTCTTGCAGCCGCCCGTTAACGGGAACGTGAGGACCGCGGCCGGGTCAACACAGTCGGCCGCCAGACTAGTGATCGGCGGCGCGTCGGCCGGGACGCACTGCGTCCTCCCGGACGACTGGACGCCAGTAGGTCCCGTCTGCACTCTGGCGGCCACCGAGCCGGCGCAGCTGGAGGAGGAGGCGGAGAGCCGCTCCTCCACAACTTTCTCCAGCTGCCGTCCAGCGGAGAAACCGCTCCACATACAATCCTGGATGATGATGGAGCTCAGGTTGCTGAACGAGTCGTTCACGGTGTTGTTCACTTTGCAGGGCAAATCCTGTTGTTCCTCGTCCTGGCCCAAGCACTGAGACACCCACTCCAGTTTATCCCCGAGCGACTGGTGGTGCGCCGGGCCGACCTTGGCCGCCTCGTCCACCGTCCGGATGGGAGACATGGGCGGGGTCGGCACCAGCTCAAATTTCTTCCATATATCCTCGCTGGGCGCCGTGGACTTAAAGAAATCCTCATCGGGGTCGTGGTTGTCGTCCTCGTCGTAGAAATAGTGTTGGTAGTGGTCGTACTCCGTCTCCCAGTCTTCGTACCGGGGGGCGGGAGGGCTGATGCCCGGCATGGGGGCTGCAGACAGACAGACGACGCGGGGCTGCACCTCGGGGCTCCGGGAGTTAGGAGGGTGACACGATGTTCTCTCCGTCTGGACACAGCGGGAGATAAAGCACGTCGTTAACACGCACCACCACCACCACCACCACAGCCCGACATGGAGACCATGCATATGATCCCACTTCTAATAGATAGATATATACTGTGCGTTTTCCCAACACACGTGTTAGTTTAGTCACACGTCCTTTGGTGACAGGGATTGTTCAGATTTCCCATCGCAAGGACTGGGATACACGAGAAAGTTTGTATTGTCTCTCCACTGGAGTGGAGAAGTTCAAGTTTCGCAACGTACTGATTACATAACACACTGCTGCTGCACGGTGACAGTTCAACCCAGAGACACACGCAGGTCGACTCGAAAATAGACACGTTACCGCTAAACACACTACACATACCAACTCACCCACTCATTGACGACCTTTCAACATCGTGCGTTAAAACGAACCCGGCCAGAACAACACCAATCAGGCTTAAAGTAAATCAGCTGCCGCCGGTAAATCCGCCGTCAATTCATCATAACAGGCGTGCGTTACGACAACACAACTTAAAAGATCACGGTGCATCAGATTAACACTTAAGATTAACAAGATAATTGAGCCCAAGTTGGAGAAGAAGACTGATTTGTATATTACCTGCTGCTGATCGTGCGAGTGCTGCGTTCGTCTTCATGGATCCTCTGGTTTGCGCCAAAAAAAAAAGTGTGTGTGTGTGTGTGTGCGCCTGTGTCTGTGTGTGTGTGTGTGTGTGTGTGTGTTAGAGAGAGAAAGATGTGCAGTTGTGTCGCGCAGCAATATACTTCTTGAATAAACAGTACTTTTCCGCTGTCCCTTCTTTGTTGTCGCGGACGGTAAAATTACCTCACACACACACACACACAGAGAAAAAAAAAAAAGAAAAAAGTCACTCGTGTTCCCACAATCCTGAATGTTTTTTTCTTACTGCGGTCACTTTCTTTGCCAGCCGCGGCGCAATCTGATCTGCGTGAGGCGAGCGGTCTATATGCATAAAGAGGCGGGGCGTAGTAGCGAAGACACGCCCACATTTAAAGGGACACCGCAGTGGGTTTTTTCTTCATCAGTGTCAGCTGTGAGCAACTGAAATATAAACATACAAACATGTACACATGTATTCCCAGAAAGGATTCATAATAAAACAAAGGAAAACATAATAGAGCAAACATAAAAAGAAAAAGGAAAAGGAAAAAAGGCACAAAACAGCACAAAATCAATATATACATACTGTGGCCTATATCATATATGGAACAATGAACAATGGTGTTGTGTAGTTGAAAAAGAAAAGTGCACTTGCATTGTCCATCCATCCATTCTCGTCCGCTTATCCGGGGTCGGGTCGTGGTGGCAGCCGGCTAAGCAGGGCCCCCCAAGCTTCCTTCTCCCCAGCCACACTCTCCAGTTCCTCCTGGGGGATCCCGAGGCGTTCCCAGGCCAGATGAGATATATAATCCCTCCAGCGAGTTCTGGGTCTGCCCCGGGGTCTCCTCCCAGTTGGACGTGCCCGGAAAACCTCTAAGGGGAGGCGCCCGGGGGGCATCCTAATCAGATGCCCGAACCATCTCAGCTGACTCCTTTCCACAAGTAGGAGCAGCGGCTCTACTCCGAGCTCTCTCCGGATATCTGAGCACCTCACCCTATCTCTAAGGCTGAGCCCAGCCACCCTGTTGAGAAAATTCTTTCGGTCACTACCCAGAGCTTGTGACCATAGGTGAGGGTTGGAACGTAGATGGACCTGTAAATTGAGAGCTTCACCTTCCGGCTCAGATCCCTCTTCACCACAACGGACCGGGACAGCGCCAGCATTACTACAGACGCTGCACCAATCCGTCTGTCCATCTCCCGCTCCATTTTGCCCTCACTCGTGAACAAGACTCCTCCTGAAGCTGAGGTTCGACAATCGGCCGGAGCCTCCTTTCCAGCACCCTGGAATAAACATTCCCGGGGAGGCTGAGCAGTGTGACACCTCGATAATTGGAGCGAAAATGGGGACCACCACCCCGGTCTGCCATTCCACAGGTACTGTCCCCGACCTCCACGCGACATTGACTACGCCACGACAGCCCGACAATGTCCAGAGCCTACAGCTTCTCAGGGCGAATCTCATCCACACCTGGCGCC
>PIJE02000066.1:314836-374836 GCA_002895965.2 Coryphaenoides rupestris | reverse complement strand
ATCTCTCTCTGTCTCATTGTACGCCAGTTTGAAAGTGAATGCTGCCCTTATGATTGAAGATTGAAGATTGAAGAAGTTTAATTGTCACATACACATGCAGGATATGCAGTGAAATGAAAAAGTGGCGATGCCCAGCGGAATGTGCAACAGAACAAATACAAATATCACAAATTGAAGCAATTTCACCTACATTCTCCATAACATCTCTCTCTCTCTCCCCTCTCTCTCTCTCTCTCTCCTCTCCCTCTCTCTTTCTCTCTCCCTCTCTCTCTCATCTCTCTCTCTCTCTCTTGTTCTCTCACTCTCCCTGAGCAATAAGGTCCTGTGACCATGATGTGAATGTGTTACTGACATGAATAGATGGTACAATCATGGACACAGGTGTGTATGTGTGTGTGTGTGTGTGTGTGTATGTCTATGTATGTGTGTGAAGAAGCACTCAGAATGGTACTTCTGCTCTTATCTCAGCTATTATGCAGGCAACCTAGCAATTATGAAACTCGTTCTATTAACCTTGCAAGTATGAATGCTTGAAACCTGCTCTATTCTTATCAAGGATAAGAAAACAGCCGTATATTGCTGTCTCTTTCAGCAAATGCACTCTTTATAAGTTGCTTTGGCGTCTGCCGAATACCCTAAATGTAAATGTAATGTGTATTTGTGTGCATGTGTGTGTGTGTGTGCGTGCGCGTGTGTTTGTGTGCATGCGTGTGTGCGTGTGTGTGCGCGAGTCTTGTGTGTGTTGTGTCCGTGTCCGTGCATCTGCCACAGCCCGGCGTCCCCTGGAGGGGGAGGCGGTGCCGAGATGGAGCCTGTCGATCAGCTTGATAGATTGGTCATCGGCCCCACCCACTCTCATTCCAATCTGATCCCCCTCCCCTCTACCCCCACGCCCCCACCCACCCCCACCCACCAACACCACCCCCCCTCCACAGTCCTCTAGTGATTAATCACTCACTCACCCGGCCACTCAATCTGCATGGCAGGTACACAGCCACACACACAGTCACACACACAGTCACACACACACACACACACACACACACACACACACACACACACACACACACACCTCCTCAATGTCCAGCTAAACGGCTGTGGATGGGCAAAACAGACCATCCTAGGGCATGTCTCACCGTGTGATGGCACCGTTTTGACCAAACACAAGCTATGCAGCTACCTGAGATCTGTTCATATCATATTGTGGAGTGGAAGTGTTTCTGTGAAGACCAGAAACACAGGCAGCAGCAGCAGGTGCAGATGCAGTGGTGGAGTCTGAGTTGCAAACACTCAGAGAAACAGAGACAGAGACAGAGAGAGAGACACAGAGAGAGGGAGAGAGAGACAGAGACACAGAGACAGAGACAGAGACAGAGACAGAGACAGAGAGAAAGACAGGGACAGAGAGACAGAGACAGAGACAGAGACAAAGACAGAGACAGAGAGAGAGAGAGAGAGGGAAAAATTGCTCATAAGGAGAATGTCATTTTGCTATTTGTATGGATTGGGCTGTAATGGTGTCCCGACTCTATGGATGCTTGATCTCTCCTCTAGGGTCTTAAAATATCTCAATAAAATATAGCCTACTGTGTCATTTAAAATGTGATGATGTGGGGTAACATTTTGTTTGTTGACAATAAAGAAAGAATATGACTTATTCTGCGAAATGACACTGCAATAAAATAGTTTTAACTCATTATATAAGTCGCTCAATGAATTTAATGTGTACAACGTATGGAGTCTGTATGCTCTGTTGTGTGGAATCATTGAAGAAGTGCGGTCCTTGTCGCCATATGCCGGACATTCACTGTAAATGGCAAAAAACTGACGACGCAACATAGTCAATCACGAGTGCTAACTGTCTTGCAGCTCTCCATACATATTTGTGTATATTTACCCCCCCCCCCCCCCCCCCCCTCAATATATGAATATTTTTCTATCAAAAATATAGTTACCATTATTAAATGTGGCATTTTTTTTATGACCAGTTACGGTGTACACCATGTGATGTCTCCAGCATTACAGCGACCGTCCACTAGGTGGCGACAAACCCACAACAATCGAATGGAAAATAATGTATCTACTCAAAAGATGCTTTAAATAATGACATTTAACAATTTTGATAAAGAAAAGGGTTTTTTTGTTGGATCTTTTTTGAAAGTCAAAGGAACGAGGCAGTAATAGCCCTGCATTAAAGCAGTGAAAGTAAAGTGAATTAGTCACAGAAGGCGTGGGCGCTCAGGACTATTTATCTTAACGATAACAGAGATAATAAAGTTAGCAACAGTACAGTATACTATATTGTCTCTTTATTGCATTCAATATATCACCAATGATATTACACGCGTTATGACTTTTGTAGTGTACTTTCTTCAAACACCTACAAAAAAGATGGAGCTATTCCATGACATGTTCCTTACTGACGCAAAACACAAGCATCAACATCTGACATGCATAAATCAAAACGGCTTGGCAGCGGATGCATTGACGCATTGGGTCAGCAGGGGTCTCCACCGGCTGCCAGTGAACTTGTAAGACAACTCTCCCCCTAACCCCCTGACCCCTGACCCCACTCCCACCCCCCCCCCCCCACCCCCCCCCCCGCCCCCCCCCACTCCCTACTCCCCCCCTTTCTATTTTCTCTCTGGGGACAGCAAGACATACATACCATGCTGACTGCCCTGTCACCTCCACACACACACCTTCACACACACACACACACACCACACACGCGCACTGGAACGGGCACCACACACACACCACACAACACACACATGCATGAACGCACCACACACACACACACGTTCATATTTTGCCATTTAAATACATTAAATAAACTCAGTCGCCCTCCACTGCTTAAGGCAAGCCAGTCTTTTATGGCCACCACACACACACACACACGCACACACGCACACACGCACACATGCACACGCACACGCACACACACACACACACACCCATAATGCTTATATTTGTACATGTCTAAACATTACCATACTGTACCATACGATACTGTACATAACATACTGTACATACATAACTACATACATACACACTTTATCTAAAAACGCCACGTCACAGCTCCTTGAAAGCACAACAAAGTGAAAACTCAGAACCCACTTGTAAGGTGACCTTCGGCTGGCCTCCTGTTACGCTGTAACCCCCCCCCCCATCCCAACCTTCCACCACCACCATCCACATTTCACCATCACGTGTGTTGTGTGTGTGTGTGTGTGTGTTGTGCGCGCGCCTCCTCACAAGCAGTTGGACATAATAGTCAAATATGGACCAGTGTACTGAAAGAAGAAACGACTGGGTAGGAAGTAAGAAATAGAGTAGAATCAAGGATCTATTAGCAGTGAATTTCAAGATTGAAGAACTTTAATGCGTCACCTACACAGACAGGATATGGAGTGAAATGAAAAAGTGGCGATGCCCAGTGGAATGTACAACAGAAACAATACAAATAACCAGAGAATCAAATATACACACTATTTACAGTCTTTTCAGCAAAAGGAGCAAAACAAATCAACTAGTTTACGATCGACAAATAAGAAGAGCTATTAAAATGCCATTGATAAGTGCAAAGTAAAGTCATGCTGTCGTGTCAGAACACATCCAGCTATCTTCCTGTCTCCACCTATCTAAAAACTACAACCACTCCCCACATGCACAGAGGCAAGTTCCTTACCAAGCTACAAGTCTATTACACACTTCACAAGTCGTATTCTTTTATACTATAAAATGTGTCTCTTTATCTCACGGTCCGTCTGAAGACTGGATGCCATTTCAGCAACTGACTTCACCTAGTGTGTGTGTGTGTGTGTGTGTGTGTGTGTGTGTGTGTGTGTGGTGTGTGTGCGTGTGTGTGTCTCCGTGCATGTGTATGTGCATGCTCAAGTCTGTGTGCGCATGCGTGTGTGTGTGTGTGTGTGTCTATGTGTATGGTTATGTGTGTGTCTGTGTGTGTGTGTGTGTGTGTACGTGTGTCTGTGTATGTGCGTGTGTCTGTGTATGTGCGTGCACATGTGTGTGTGTGCATGTGTGTGCGTGTGCGTGTGTGTGCGTGTGTGTGTGTGTGTGTGTGTGTGTGTGTGTGTGTGTGTGTGTGTGTGTGTGCATGTTTGTGCATGCACACACACACACACATTTTGCATGGACATTTGTATGCACATTTGTGTCCATATCTCCTCCCTCGGCTGTCATCTCACTTTGTAACAGCAGCGGTTAACATGCGCTATGTAAATAAAAATAAAGATGATATTATAATATACACACTCACGACACGTATTCAACGCGATCAGAGGTGCACGGTTACACCAAACGCAGCATATGTGCGTTTGCATAAGCGAAGGCATGCTGGCCCAACCCTGCTCGTTCTCACCCTTCTTCTGTTCTCATCTCATCCTGTCTCCACCCTCCACCCTCCCCCGTCCACCGAGCCAGGAAGGCCCTGGAGTCCAGTACTGAACCCAGAGAACTTTACCTTAACCTTTTTTAAATGTAGTTTCTCCATTTGAGTACTGAGTTCAGCTGGGACATGCCAAATTCCCCATCAAGTACTATATATGAGCATTTATTTTTATTTCAGTTTATTTTATTTGTATTTATTTTTTGTGTGTTTTTCTTCAATTCAATTCAATTCAATTTTATTTGTATAGCCCTTAATCACAAGACAGTCTCAAAGGGCTTTACAGGCCAGATTGTTATGGGCCAAACGTGATTCCTGACACCCCCCTAGCCCAAGCCCCCCTAAGGGCAAGAAACGACTCCCTTAATTAACAAGGAAGAAATCTCGAGGAGGAACCTCAGAGTGGGGGATCCCTCCTTCCAGGGATGGTTCAGAGTGCAATGGGTGTCATACGGGCATTTAAAAACAGGGGTAACAAAGCATGACAAAAAGCAAATGACAAAGTGCAAATAACAAAGTACAAATAGTAAGTGAAATAGTAATAATGTGATGGGTGCTGGCTGGAGAGCAAGCTGGTAGCCGGCAGGTGAGGTGGCCAGGTATCCAGTCACGATCACAGCAGCACTCTAGATAATGGAGACAACATGAGGGTTAGATGGAGCACAGTAAGCAGGAAACATACAAGTATCCTCAGACCTAGTACCCATCGGCAGCTAGGGTAGGCTAGTGCTAACGGTATTGATTTAGCTGTAAATTAGAGCTGAGGGGCACTCCTAGCAGCCAAAGGCGAGGGTAAATAGGTGGGTTTTTAGTCTCGCCTTAAATATATCAGCAGAGTCAGCCTCCCTGATTACAGGTGGCAGACTGTTCCACAGATAGGGTGCTCGATAAGAGAACGCCCTGTTTCCTGCTGATTTTTTATTTACTTTTGGAATTGATAAAAGGCCAGCTCCTGAGGACCGGAGTGGCCGAGAAGGACAATAGGGAACAATAAGGTCCTTCAGGTACGATGGTGCGGACCCATGCAGGGTCTTGTAGGTAAGAAGTAGCACCTTAAAATCTGATCTGGCATTTATTGGGAGCCAGTGGAGGGAAGTGAGAATAGGAGTAATGTGGTCAAACTTCCTAGTTCTCGTTAAAAGTCTAGCAGCAGCGTTCTGTACGAGCTGGAGGCTTTTTGTAGTAGAGCTCGGTAGGCCAGAGAACAGTGCATTACAGTAATCCAGTCTGGATGATATAAATGCATGGATGAGTGTCTCTGCGTCCGCAGCGGATAGCATTGGTCTGATCTTGGCAATGTTTCTAAGATGAAAGAAAGCAGTTCTGGTGATACTTTTGACATGCTGATCGAAAGAAAGCGTAGGATCAAGCAGAACACCAAGATTCTTGACGCAGGAGCTTTGGGCAATAGTGGATCCCTCAAGGCAGAGTGTGACGTCATCAAGTTGTGATTGTTTATGCTTCGGGCCGAAGATAATCATCTCAGTTTTCCCTGTGTTAAGCTGCAAGTAATTTTGGGACATCCATCTTTTGATTGCAGCGAGGCAGGATTCAACCTTTTGGATCTGTTGGAGCCGGGGGGAGTCTTTTGATCCAATGGGAATGTAGATTTGGGTGTCGTCCGCATAGCAGTGAAAGCTAATGCCAAAGCTGCGAATAATATCGCCAAGAGGGAGCATGTAGATTGCAAAGAGCAGTGGACCAAGGACCGACCCCTGGGGAACACCAAAGCTTAAGTTGCAATGCTTCGATTTTGATCCTTTGCAGACAACAAATTGTGTTCTGTCTGAGAGGTAGGATCTAAACCAGTGAAGAGCAGTGCCTTTGATGGCGACGTAGTGTTCGAGACGCTCAAGGAGGATGCGATGGTCAATTGTGTCAAAAGCGGCGCTGAGGTCAAGCAACACCATCAGGGAGCTTGCATTGCTGTCCATGCTAAGGAGGAGATCGTTTACCACTCTGGTCACAGCGGTTTCAGTAGAGTATAGGCTCCTGAAACCAGACTGAAATGGTTCAAATAAGTTGTTTGCCGTCAGATGATTGATGATTTGGCTAGCTACAATTTTTTTCAATACTTTAGAGAGGAAAGGAAGGTTAGAGATGGGCCGATAGCTGCTGAGAGCTTCGGGGTCGAGGCCAGGCTTCTTGAGTAGAGGTTTTACCACAGCACACTTAAAGCTAGAGGGAACTGAGCCTGTCGACAATGATAGGTTCATGATGTTGAGCATAGCCGTTCCAACCGTTGGGAAAAGTTCTTTTAGAACCTTGGTAGGGACAGGGTCGAGCAAACAGGTAGTCTGTTTAGATGCCCGTATTAGCTTGTCAAGCTCATCCAACAAGATTGTGCTAAACTGCTGGAAAGTAGCTTCAGGGAGAATGCGTGGCACCGCACCTGACGAATGTTCAGGATGAGTGGCGAGAGACGCATCAATGTCTTTCCTAATTGATTCGATCTTGTGATCAAAGAACTCCAGGAAGTTGCTCGCTGAGATCTTTGTTTTGTTTTAGTACTACTCTCTGGCCAACGCCATGGCTCGAGAAAAACGAGCCATTCGATCTTCCGTAGTTCCTGTGCGTATGGCAGAATAAAATGCACAATAAAGTTGACTTTGACTCTTGAGTTATCTCTTGTTCTATCTTTGCTCACGTTGTGTTCTTTGATTACATCGTGTGGTCGTATCTCAGGGTCAGCCCATATGAGGCTCAGCTATAGCGGAACATATGGAGAATAACCCCCCCCCCACACACACACACACACACACACACACACACGGTACAGACAGTACAGACACACACACTACACACAGTACACACACACACACACACACACACACGATAAGATTGCGTATCTTGCTTATGCCAACTCCTCAATTGCAGTGACAGTTGGCATTTCTCACATTGCTCAACCAATTCGTTGTTGTTGTGTATCAGTTGTGTTAGGCGTGGAGATTTCTCTACTGCTGTACTGTAAGTCGTTGCAAGTCAGTGTATTTTCGTGCGTGGACACGTTGAACCCGGTTATGGTATCAGGTTGTACCGCATTTTGGCACACACCAGTGGAACCCGCTGGTGGAAAACTCTGCCGCTGCTTAACCCTGTCATGTTGACTCTCCTGGATGAGGGGCTTTTAATTTAGTGTGGTTCACCAATAATCATTGGTGGAGACAGATCCTACACGCAGGCCTTCATTACTACATTCTACCCGACTATTGAAGCACTTGATAGGATATAAAATATACTGTCGTATATGTAATAATCAGTACGGTAAAAATAAAATAGTAGGTTTATAAAGGGGTATAAAGTAAGCTAGGAAAGTAAAGTATGGTATATTTATCATCATCATCAGGATCTCATATCATGTTAAGTTAAGTGAAATGTAGATAGCACAGGATATAGTAGGCCTGCCTTAATATTTTGGGTAGCAAAATGCTCATGTAATGTTCAAGTAGTACTAAGGTGCCTTCTTTGAGTAAAAGTACTCAAGTACTTTCCATCCCTGGCAACAAAAACCAGATTATTTCGTACCTTGTACTCTTTGACAGAGCGTAGTCCTAACATAGTACGACATTTAGCCTTAGTCTTGATTTATCATTACAAAATAAATTAATTTTTGACATTTTGGAGATTACAGGTTTAAGGATGCAGGTTTCATTCCAGATTAATTCTGGGAGCCCTGAGTAGAAAAATATGCTTTTAGGATTATGTTGTTGGAGGTTATGCACGGCCAGAAGCTGTCCTGACAGTTTTGGCTCCATGAGCCTTAATGACACTTAACGATCTTCTACTGTCCAATCAGAACTCAGTCTGGAGGCCGCGTGACAGATATCCTGACACACAAAAAAACCAGAAACAAAATTGACACGCGAGTGTAATGTTATTTATACCACATAACACAATGCAAAGTAGGTGATTTACGCAGCAGAAAAATGTCACATAATACAACCACTGAAGAAATAACAATATATTCATAGGCTGTTATCACGTCCATGTGCAGGTTTGGTTTGGTCCTCTGTAGGGATGCAACAACCTTATCAGTCTGGGTCAAAGACAGGGTGATGTCATGCTGGTCTCTCTGCCTCGCACACAGCCACGTTTACAGCCTCGCTCACAGCCAACACAGAGTCTGACCTGGAGACACATTGACACAGAGACATGGACTTTGAATCAAACATCCTAGCTTGTGTGTGGCGTAATGTGTGTTCAAAACAAAACTGACCTTTACATTTGTGTATTGCCTTGGCGTATTTGGATTGTGTGTGTGTGTGTGTGTATGTGTGTGTGCGTGTGTGTGTCTCTGTGAGTATGTGTGTGTGCATGTGTGTGTGTGTACCCGTAGCACGAGAGGCTTCCTCAGGCTAAGGGGGCCGGTCCCAGCGTGTTTTGGACCGGAAGGCACTCTGCTTCACTACTATTTATTTACTTCGGTGTACTGTTCATAGGCTGGTCTATTGCCACTTACAGATACAATATTTGCAGGGTTGTATTCAATGCTTTCATTGGTTTTAAATTAAGACCGTCTCAAAGTAAGAAGTAAAGACGTAAAATAAGAACTGTTAAAGAAAGAAGACAGTGTTAAAGTAAGAAGTCTTAAAGCAATAAGTAAAGCCTTAAAGTTAGAAGCCTTAAAGTAAGAACTAACATTGTAAGGTATAAGTCTTAAAGTAAGAAGTCTTAAAGTCAGAAGTATGAAAGTAAAGTCATAAAGTAAGAAGTTTTAAAGAAAGAAGTGTTAAAGTAAGAAGTCTTAAAGTTATAAGTAAAGCCTTAAAGTCAGAAGTCTTAAAGTAAAAGTCATAAAGTAAGAAGGTTATGCAACAGGTAAATGTCAATTATATTTAATTTTAGATAAAATGGAAAGAACAACAAACAGTACTTGACGTGACTCTGGATTGGACTAAAAGTCTTCCGTTTCCTCTTGGACTCGGATACACAGAAACATCAACATCAGCACATTGACTGCGAACCTTGAGGAACACACCAGGCTGTGCTGGTACAGTGCTGTTCTGCACTATGGAGGGTTGGAATCAAGAGATTAAATGAATCATGCTATTGTTGGTTATGGCCACGAAGGCATGAAGTAGAACAGGTCATGGCAGGCCAAGGCGAAGGCAAGACAGGTCTCAGCATTATCAGACGTGAGGCAATGAAAGGTGTGCATTTAGCGAGCTTAATTTAACATTGTGAGCGCACCCTTTATACGACACAATGGAACGCAAGGTAGCATAATGTAACATTGGTGGTATGAGTGTTGGTGTGTTATTCCTTTTTTTGTCGAGCATTTTTAGTCGTCTGACTGACGAATGAAATTCTGTTCCAGAAGTTAAGACGCAGGCGACAGGAACAAAACACACACGCACCCAAACACACACACACCCACACACACACACGTGCGACCCCTTTGGGGGGTCACACACAATAATCTAGCCAATCGCCAAAGACCTAAATTCCGGGAAGAGGGTCTGGAAATAATCATATTTATGAGACAAGTTGGCAAATACATCCTCGTAAAAGAGAGTCAATAAATAAAGACACATATGTTTCAATTCTACTTTCTGTTTCGCTGTCCCCTACCACCTCCAAGTTTGTGTGTGTGTGTGTGCGTGTGTGTGTGTGTGTGTGTATGTGTGTGTGTGTGTGCATGAGCGCATGTATGTGTGTGTGTGTGTGTGTGTGTGTGTGTGTGTGTGTGTGTGTGTGTGTGTGAGAGAGTGTGAGGAGGAGGGGGCGTTTGCGTGTGTGTCCCTCCCTCCTGAGTTTCCAGCCCATCTGTGTCTATGTATACCGGCCCCTTCTCACTTGGGTTTTATGATGACGGATGAACGGCTGAAGCTATCTGATGGACTTGTATGTTATGCATGCACTGCATAGCACTCTGCACTCACACACACATACACACACACACACACACACACACACACACGCAAGCATGCACGCACACACACACATGCTCAGTTTGGCAACAAATACATGGAGTCAGGAGGTGGACTGCTTGTAACACATGGCACAGGGTCACCCACTGCAGTGTGACCGTCACAAACAAACAAACAGCGACATGGAATAAGGACGTAAATATGCACATGTGCACGCGTACGTGCACAGCACAGAGGCGCCACGTACACACACACACACACACACGCACACATGCATATTACATACGTGTGCCGTGCACATACACCCGCACATACACGTTGATGCACCTCAAAGAAGGTTATTGAAGATGGCAGCAGAGTCAGTAAGTAAGAAAGAAAGGTGATGACACAACATAATTAATCTTTTTCGATCAAACAATCGGTGAATAGGGCCTAAAATCGGGCCGCTCTCAACTCGCTCAAAATTCAAGATTCAAGAAGATTCAAGATTCAATAACGTTAATGTTCACATACACATACAGGTGAATATGTGTACTCTTCAGTGTACTGTAGGTCAGAGGTGTGTTGTAAAGTCATGTGTGTTGTTAAACAACTGTGTCACGTGCTTCACGGGGAAACTGTTGCAGCCTCCTTGGCGGTGGAAGTCAGAGTCATTTGATCATCCAAGATCTGACATGTCCATCGGCCCACATGAAGGATCTTTTGTGCATTTTCTCCCTGTCATTAAAGGTACTATATGTAAGAATCAGTGCATTCTGATCTCCGTGGGTTGAGACAATAACAATCAGAAACTAATGTTAGTTCTAATCATAATTAAACCTTGTAGGCTACACATTTAAAAAAGCTATGAAATATATATATTTTGTAACTATCCACGCTTACATGTCACTTTGTTCCTTTTTCCCGCAAAATCCGACCCGACTCAAATATAAGAGAAATTACCCAAAAGCTGTTCTACCAACAGAGAGCAGGGAAGCTCTCATGTTTTAACTTCAACCACAACCTGCTCACAAACTGGCGATTTAAAGTGATTTGTGCTGTAAAATCCTAACATGTAGTCACTGAACGGATTAATTATTCTTACATACAGCACCTTTAAGTACTGAGCTGGAACTCCATTGAACACCATTGAACACAAACGACAAACCCATTTCCCCAGCTCGCTTTTCATCGAATACAACAACATCAGGTCACAGTAACCCTCCAAGGAGGGTGGTGGTGGTGGTGGGGGTGGTGGGGGTGTGGGGGGGAGGGGACAGGAGCACCCTAATCCAGTTTCACTCTAATCCCAATAGATACGAGGCCTGGCTCAAATGAACGGTGACACTGGTAAACTGAAGCATGAGAAAGTGGCCCGTTGGATGAGGCGATGGTGTCTCTGGTGGGGGAACAGTTGAGCAGGTCTTTATCGTGTTGGAATGCATGGGAGTTTCGTTTCTATTCATCGCAACACAGCAGCAGCAACAGCAGCAGGTTAGATTCCTGTTTGATTGCAGCTCTAAAAAAGGCCTCGACCAGATACTAGCTCCACACCAATTCACTGGTATAAAGGAGGGACTGGGCGGTCCAAAGGGTCACAAAGTCCCCTAAGTCGGTCACTTGCAGCACTGCAGTGGGCCGTGGGATGACCCCCACAATCACACTTTTTTGGCAATATTATTTTCCTGAGAAAACCCGAAATAATTCAAATTTAAAATGTAAAATAAATAAATAATATACAAAAAATAATAATATATATATAAAGATAATGATAATGAAAAACAAATATAATGATCAAATGAAACATATATATATGTTTCATTTCATCATTATCTTTGATCTTCTACGTAATAAACTGTCTCTGTATCTCTGATAAGTCACTTGATGATTCAAGCTATTTCTTCTTCTCTGCCAGATCTATTGTGCAAAACACTTTTCTGCATGTGGTGTTGGCTGTGCTGTATGTTGTTTTATTGTGTATTTTATTGGAGTTTAGATAATTTACCACTGTTGTCTTGATCAGAGATCTCGTAAAAGAGTCAGACAATAAAGAATACTGCAATACAACTGAAAGTGCATGCATCGGCATTTGTGTTGATGCATCTGAGAGGATTACTCTTTGCAAGCTTTAACGATCTTGCAAGGGGTCATCTCCACAAGTAAAACATTGCATATCTGTTCCACCAAGAGACATTGTATTAGAGTTCAGGGGATGATAGGTTAAAGACATCGGCCACCATATCACTTTGCAACACCAACATTACTGTGATGTCCGCTAAGAGTCTCTTTGTTGGAGGTTATCTCTTCTAATGTTGACTGAACAACTCATCTCTTGGTTGATCTGTGTGCCATCACAATCTGGTACCGCGTGTGTGTGTGTGTGTGTGTGTGTGTGTGAAGGTGGATGGATGATAAGATGATAAGTTTATGATTATGATGGTATGTATGTGTGTCTGCATGTGTGTTTGTGTGTGTGTGAGTGTGTGTGTGTGTGTGTCTGCATGCATGCATGCATGTGTGTGTGTGTGTGTGTGTGTGTGTGTGTGTCCAAGCACATGTGTGCGTTGTGGTCAGGATAGATAATGTTTCCCGTGTATCGTGTGGAAAGCGTTTGTGTTGATGCATCTGAGAGGATTACTCTTTGCAAGCTTTAACGATCTTGCAAGGGGTGATCTCCACAAGTAAAACATTGCATATTTGTTCCACCAAGAGACACTTTGCAGAAGACACCAACGTGCACTGAAATTCAATGTTTGGCTTAGAGTTCAGGGGATCATAGGTTGAAGACATCGACCACCATATCGCTTTGCAACACCAACATTGCTGTGATGTCCAATAAGAGAGAGATAGCAGATCCTGGCAGTGTATTCGTCAATGTAAACGAAACACTGCATATCTCGACAGATAACGTTTCCCGGGCATGTGTATATGTATGTGTGTGCGTGTGCGTGCGCGTGCGTGTGTGTGTGTACTTTACAGTCAACAGTCCATCTCCTTGTGAACTCGCCCGGCATATTTGCGAGCGGCGTGCGTCGGGCGTGCGCCCCATCCAACCAACATCCCGAGTGTATGCATTTACGTATTGGCTCTGGTTTGTGTACAGATGATCTATTCAGCCCACTGCTGCTGCCGCTGGTGATATACTGTACTGAGAGAGCCGTGTATGCTCAGCTAAAAATGGGAACATTGAACCTGCGTCGTCTCAAACCGTATAGCGCGGGACGCTTCGGCGAACAGGGAGTTGAATATACTGCGCTGCGGCAGTTCAGTTGCTGTTTGTTCAACGGGCCTTGAGGAATTTTGCATGGGCTTACATGAGGGGTATATAGGGCCGTATCCAGGCTTAAAGTCTTTAAAATAGCCAGTTTGATGTGTGTGTGTGTGTGTGTGTGTGTGTGGCCGCCTCCAAGTTTAAAGACTTTAACGTGGTCAGTTTGATGTATTTTCAGTGATTGCTGCACTGGCTACTGTCTAGAAGTCGACTCAACAAGCCAATTAATATTTATGAAGGAGGGCTTTATTCAAGGATTTTGTCAGAGCATCAACACTGGTTGTCCGGATTTTGGAAATCAATTACTGCCCAGCCAATTAGGCAAGAGTGATATTCATTGTGAAAAGGGTAAGTCAATTGCAGGTACTTTTCTGTAGTAATAATAATAAGATAATGATTTGATTGATTTAAGAGTTCAAAGGGGGGGGGGGGTTATGGGCGGGGATGAGGAGTCGTTGAAAAAGGGGCGGGCCTAAGGGTGGGGATCAGGGGGCGGGGCTAAGGGTGGGGTGAATTATTCGTTGGAAAGGGGGCGGGGCCTAAGGGTGGGGATTAGGGGGCGGGGCTAAGGGTGTGGTGAATGATTGTTGTAGAAGGGGCGTGGCCTCCATAATTACTACATCCACTCGCCACACGCTCGGCCACGATTCAAATTGGTTGTCGTGTGTGTGGAAGCGGTCTCTCAGAAAGGGAGACGTTCACGTCGGTTATTCAAATTCAAAACAAGGGCTCCGCACAGTATATTTTTTTCCATTCATATTTTCCTGTCTATATAAAAGAAAAGACAAGAAAGAAAGGCTCAACTCGGCGATGGCAAAAGGAGAAGGAGCAGAACAATGTTCCAACGCGAGTTTATTGAATAATAAAGAGGTCAGCAGCACGGAAGGCGTCAAGGTGGCTCGGAAGGTACGTTCGTTCATTCATTAATTCATCATCGCTCATTATTTATATCAGGATGCATTTGAACTGCTAAAACAAATACAACGGGATGTATTTGAGATACATTTGCGGTTTTGTTTTGTTTTATAGGGTAGGTTTCTCTATTTAAATAGAGATAATGCATATATGGGGAGGAAAACACTATCCTTATTATTTACAAAAAATACCCCCCCCCAAAAAAAAAGCAGGGAATGGATGAAGTACACCCAAGAACACACACACACACACACACACACACACACACACACACACACACACACACACACACAGTCAATCCTCATTAATCATTAGTCTGATTACATTATCATTTAATTATCATAAATACAACGAGCTGATATTGGCCTGGCTGGCTGGCTGGCTGACTGTGGTGTCTGCCTGCATACAGTCACCCGCTCGCAAGGCGACGTGTCACAACGGCGTGGCACCACCACCATCATCATCATCATCATTACTTGACCATAGTAGGCGATTCACAATCAGTCAGTGGTTGTGCGCCGCGCTGTGGATCATAAGCCCACACAAGTTAATGGAATAAGGACGTGTCACTTTACATGCCGGAGTGCGCACCGCCGGCTCTTTTCATGTGCTTGCTGTCACTGGTGGTGCTGGTGCTGGTGGTGGTCGTGGTGGTGCTGGTGCTGGTGACACGTACGTCCTGTGCGTTGTACACGATGGACGCAGCGTGGACCTCAAAGCATTGCTATGGATCACCCAACATTACCGTCATCAGCTGTCAGGGACTCAGTCAGTCGACTCAAAACCCCCACAACAGCAGAGCTATAGTCCCAGATCATTAACCATGACTCTTTGTTTTTGTTCAATACCATTGCCAACTTTTTTTCTTTCTTTTACTATACATCTTCTGTTAACTTATATCTATATGTTGTTTTTCTATTAGGCGTATACACTGTACGTGTATTATTCTATTGTTTTTATTCTTATGTTGGTATTGGTATTTCTGAGCAACCTCTGGGCACAAGATTTTCCTTCGGGATGAGTAAAGTTCTGTCTTATCTTATCTTATCTTATCTTAAGACTGAACCAATAGGGGTCTGACATTCCAGGGCCTTGTACCTGCAGAGCGCTCCAGACATTGACATTTGCATGCATACATTCATTTTGTATTCAAGTCTTTTCTTTCAAAAGCGTGTGTGTGTGTGTGTGTGTTTGTTTTGTCACTGTGGTCATGAATTAGCCCCATAGTGGGAGCTAATCGCTAGACCCCACCGCGCAGTAGCACAAATGAGAGTCGCCTTGCTGTGCCCCAAATCCTTTTGTTTCTCACGGGCAGACCGAGATGTAAGCCAGCAAAGTTAAACGGCACAGCCCTCGTTGCCAAGCCGGCTCCCAGTTGTAGTTCAACAATTCCCCCTTCACCCAAATATTTCGTCTGGGTGACAAAATACTGAATTCCAGCACGAGGAGAGTTGGTAGTTACAACATTGCTTGGCCAAATATTGGCGAGAGGAAGTGTTTGTAGAACACTAGATGCTTGCGTAACCCAGTCAGAGTGACTGGTTGTGTTTTCCACCGGTGTTGAAATGGCCAAAAAATTGCCTGTATTACCCCAAAGACTTGCACGTGCATATACGTACAGAACATCACTCAAACTACTCTAGATTACGCAGACCGGATCTAAAACTGTTGTAGATGCGGTGCTATGGTGTTCCACTCCCCATATCAGCTTATTAAGATCTTCAGATGCTAGTAGCTCAGACATAAGGTCGGCCCACAAGACACAAGCGTATTCAAAGGCTGTTTGAATGCTGTGATACGGTTGTTATCGTGGACGTCTTGGTGTTCCTGATGCCATTTCTTTAAATGATGTTCTTCTTTCTTCTTCTTCTTCTTCTTCTTCTTCTTCTTCTTCTTCTTCTTTCCTCCTCCTGTGTTTGTTTGTTTGTTTGTTTTCTGTGCAGCATGAACGGGGCAACCGCTTGACCGTCTGCAACAAGTTGTGCTACGCCGTGGGCGGGGCACCCTACCAGATCACAGGATGTGCTCTCGGCTTCTTCCTGCAGATCTACCTGCTGGACGTGGCTCAGGTGAGTCTAGTCGCCGACCTTTTATTAATTTTATATATTTCCCCCGCTCCCCCTCTGACAGAACCCGTCCAGAGGTTCCAACCAGACCCTCATCTAACCCAAACGCTGAAGCCCGGTTATGAAACAAGAGGAGTGGGTTAGCTCTAAAAAGAGACTTGTGAACTTGAAGCCACCCGGTGGAAATTAGATCTCTACAGTGGGGTGGTGGAGGTGGGGGACTTTACTGTACTCCCCCATCCGCCAACATCCCCCCCTTCCCCACCCCGTCTGACCATGACACCCAAATTAGCCGATGTGGCTGTCTGTCTGAGGGCTTCAGTGTTTCTGTGTCAGCCATTGTCATGGAAGCGGCTGAAAAAGGTCTGTGATTTGTGACTTTTCTTGCCTGGCTGGCCACACAGCGGGGTCCCCACTGTAAGCTCAAAAGGGGCCTGAAGGTGGGATGACGAGGGACTGCGAGGCCCTGGAGGCGGGACTGTGAGGCCCGTCAGCATCATGATGACAAAATCGCTCGCTTTAAGGCTCGACACTAATCTGTCGGTCAAGGCCACGTTTGCACAAAAGTTATCTGCCTCCCTGGGTGGCAGGGCTGTTTTTGTCGTTTTTTTTGTGTTGGGTCATAGAGTTAAAGAAGGCTGATTAGTGTTTGGGGATCATGTGACTGGCAGACAGGGAGGGAGGGAGGAAGGACATGTACAGTCAGAGCGAAGGCCACAGCTTTTTGCCTTAAGGCCATTGTTCCTCCTGCTTGACTCACCTTTTGGTGGAAAGCGGGTGCTTGGTAGTGAGCTGACTGACGGCTGGCTAAATGCCAGTCCTAGCCACCCACCATTGTTGGCTGCCGACACCTATGATTGATTTACCTGTCAGGTATTTCAGTGACAAACCATTTGGCTCCTCCTCCTATAGTAGAATTATTATGCAAGTGTTGGGTTCTTCTGGGTGGTAAGCTACTTACTACTAGTTAAACACATTTTTTTAAGAAGCTTTTGGAAGGACGGGGTTCAATGCTGTTGAAACACCTTCAGATGAGGTGATATATTTTGTATATTGATCCTTTGATTTGGGGCATTGATTTGCATCAGTGAGAATACCCAGAGGAAGTCCCAATGGAGTTATCAAAATCATTTATCATCTGATTTGTGTCCCTTCAGGTCAAATAATATAACAAAATGTGGTGCTGCTTGCTCCACCCTTTAACATCTGTCTAAAACATCTGGTCTGTCTTCTGTTCCCCACCTCTCAGCTGGATCCCTTCTACGCCTCAATCATCCTCTTCGTGGGCCGGGCCTGGGATGCGGTGACCGACCCCACGGTGGGCTTCCTGGTGTCCCGGAGCCCCTGGACCCGCTTCGGACGCATGCTCCCCTGGTACGTGTGTGTGTGTGTGTGTGTGTGCGTTTGTGCGTGCGTGTGTGTGTGTGTGTGTGTGTGTGTGTGTGTCTTCTTTCCCATGTGTCTGCTCTGCTGGGGTCCCAGCGGAATGGGAATTCAATTGAACTCAATGTTGTTTCAATGAAGGGGGAAGTCTGTCGGGGATGGGGGGGGGGGACTCTCTGTTTTGAAAGGCAGAGCATCGGTGTGTGTGTGTGTCAGACATTGGGGTCGGAGTCTGTTCTTGAGTAACGATCACGTTTGAGCATTCCACGGCAGGGGTTACCAGAGGTCATGCTGACTCAACCTCTGCCCACATATGGCCACTTCCTTATTGACCACACGTGCGCATTATGTCTCTCTCTCCCTTAATCATAATGAAAATGAAAGTTTTGTCCACTAGCATACACTAATGCTGCTGGGCTTTTGTATATAAAAAGGGCTCTTTTGGTCGGACCCTGAGGTCTTCTAAATGAATAATGCATGGCACTGTGTTCACCGATAGTGTGCCTTGTGTGTTTGTGTGTATAAACTGAGCCCTTGTCTTCCAGGGAATAATGCCCTTTCACAGAAAATGTACACTAAACGTCTTTTAGAAATGTGATCTCCTCACTAGAAGTAATTTTTTTTGTTAGTTTTTTTCCCCCAAATGTTGATGGTCTCCCTTATATCTCTGGGCTCATTAGTGTCCCCAATCCACCCCCAACGCCCCTCCCACAGACTCTCAGGAGTTCCCTTTTCAATGTTTTTTTTTACAACCACAGGGGAGACTTTGTTGGTAGTTAATGGTTCCTATTTTAGCCGGTTTAATGGACAGCCAGGATTTGGTTACATTTCTTTTAAGCTTTGGTTTTTGGGGTTGGCTCTATTGACCCGTTGAGTCAATGGAGTGTGTGTGTCTTTTTGTGCAGCACAACACAGGAGTCTGAGTCAAAGCTCGTGGATGCCTGTGTGCCCCTGAGTCTTTTTAGTATTTTATTTATTTTCTGAAGAGACCAGTCAGGAAGACCCCTCGCGCCCCCCCCCCCCCCCCATTTTTTTGCTCTTGCTTATCATTGTATTGTTGCTGTCATCCGTGGTGTTGCGTCACCATCACGATCACCCGACAATGACCGGGCCTGCGATTGGCCCGTTGATGTCGCCTGTGGAGCATTTCTTCCAAAGACGCCTTTTCGGTGGCTGCGACTCGCTCTGCAGGATTTGGAATTCTGCTTTTCAAATCATTTGGAACATAATGGTGGTGATTGTCTTCCGACAAGACTCTCAAGGATTCTTTGAATCTTTTACAGGCTATAATTTGGTACTGTTGGCGAGGGTTGGCAGCACACACACATAATTAAATCTAAACTACATCTAGTACCAGAACGTCAATTCAATAAACGTTGACCATGTACATAAAAACCTGAAATTAAAAACTAAAAGCTGAACTAAAACTACCTAGTGGTACGCTAACCAATAGTACGCCAACCTAGTACGCGAGTGGTTAACAATTAATTATGGGGATCGGTGTTGAGATATAGGCCAATGAGGCGGGCACCTCGCCCTGCTGTGGCGTCCCATAAGCACTGTGGTGGAGAACAGCCCATATCAGACCCGTTATGGTGCTTTAATTCACAGAAGATACTAAGAAGGTGGTGTCGTAGTTTGTTCCCCATGATGTCTATTGATTATTTGTCTGCTGCCTTCTGCTTCTGCTGCTGCTGCCTTAACGTGTGCGTGCGCGCGCGTGTGTGTGTGTGTGTGTGTGGGAGGGAGGTCCGGAGGCATGGAGGCACGCCGTCTCAGCATTGGTCCAGCCCACAACACACCATCGACCTCAGCCAATGGCGCCGCAGTATCTCAACTGTCAGAGCCCAGGGTTTTTTTTTTTCTCTTCCCCTCAAAGGATGGCTGAGGAATGCGAGTGGAGGTTACTCCCGTTCATACACTGAGAGAAGGGGAGGGAGAGGGGCGTGGTTTGAGAGGGGCGTAGTGAGAGTGAGAGTGAGAGAGAGAGAGAGCACAACCCATGTGCTCCTCTGTTGCTTTGACTCTATAAGAATGTATGTGTTGGGAGTTCATTTGATGAGAATGATGGTGATATTACAAATTCAAGAAATATGTTTATATATAAAAAATACAAAAATTGTAGCGTCTTTGAACCACAGTTCCATTTATAGCATGGCAGGCCTTCTGTTTTGCCCTTGTTAATGTCCAATGACACTCAAACGGGGCTGTAATCATACTTTCAGATGACTAAACTTTCCAGAGGGAAAGGCCAGCAAGCCGCAGTCAGCACGGCTATTTTAGTGGTAGGGCACTGAAATGTGACACTAGAGCATCGGACTATAACCAGAGGGGTCACGGCAGAGCACTCATGGGACGCGATCGCAAATGTCCTCCTCATGATCTCGTCTACGTGTCTATTACAAATTCCGGGAGAGGGCAATTCAGAAAATGAACATCTTTTTTTTTCCTTTTGTTTTATTTCTTTATTGTATTATTATTTTTTTAGATATATATACTTTTGTGTAATTAATTGAATCAAAAGGCTCCGTACCCTAGCTGAAGCTAGCTCTGCATTAAGCTGACTTTGCAGGTTGTACTTTCGGGGGGGGTTGGTGTGTGTGTGTGTGTGTGTGTAGGCCTGAAATAGAGCTCTCCAGTGAGTGGTGACGCGTGTTACGACGACGAAGAAGGAATAACGAGGAGGACGAAGAAGAACTCAATCGTCCTGGCAGTATGGGACTGGTCACGGTGGCGTGTTGTGATGTGTGGCTGAGCTCACATCCTGCGTGGGCTGAGGATGAATCACTCTTCACCAAGCCCGCCTGTGTGTCATAGCCCTTGTCAGTGCTCACTAGCCACGTGCCCCCCTTGATTGTGTAGATGTATATTATGGTCTATGAGGAGCCTCTTCATGGTCGAGTAGATGAGGACACACACACACACACACACACACACACACACACACACACACACACACACACACACACAACACACACACACACACACACCCCCAAAATGGCATGCTCGCATCTGATTGGAACAGCTGGGTCAGGCCACAGGAAGTTGGGAGGGTCCGAGGAAAGAATGGACAGGATGTGTGAGCGCATTCCATTTCCAGGTTCCGATCAACGATTCATTACATCATTGTGATGCTGTGGGCCGGTTTTTCCCGGGAAAAGGGGCGGTGGTGGTGTCGTGTGACTCTGCAGTGTCAAGAACATGTTATTGACTCAACTTATTGACACAGGAATTATTTACAATCGCTGCTGAACTTAAACATAACCCCAACACGCGCTAATCACCTATTGCAGTGGCGTATTCTAAGTGGTACGGCAAGTGTTTCATATTGACACACGAGCACTCTCGTATGATAGCGTTTCACTGTGATGGGAGGAACCTCCCTCGGACTAAAGACGGGTGTGTGTTAGCATTAAAGTAGCACAGATGACTGGATGGCTGGGGGATCCCGAGGCGTTCCCAGGCCAGACGAGATATGTAATCCCTCCAGCGAGTTCTGGGTCTGCCCCGGGGTCTCCTCCCAGTTGGACGTGCCCGGAAAACCTCCAAAGGGAGGCGCCCGGGGGGCATCCTAATCAGATGCCCGAACCACCTCAGCTGACTCCTTTCGATGCGGAGGAGCAGCGGCTCTACTCCGAGCTTCCTCCGGATGTCTGAGCTCCTCACCCTATCTCTAAGGCTGAGCCCAGCCACCCTGCGGAGGAAACTCATTTCGGCCGCTTGTATCCGCGATCTCATTCTTTCGGTCACTACCCAAAGCTCGTGACCATAGGTGAGGGTTGGAACGTAGATGGACCTGTAAATCGAGAGCTTCGCCTTCCGGCTCAGCTCCCTCTTCACCACAACGGACCGGTACAGCGCCCGCATTACTGCAGACGCTGCACCGATCCGTCTGTCCATCTCCCGCTCCATTTTGCCCTCACTCGTGAACAAGACCCCGAGATACTTGAACTCCTTCACTTGAGGCAGCAACTCACTCCCAACCCGGAGGGAACACTCCACCGTTTTCCGGCAGAGAACCATGGCCTCAGACTTGGAGGTACTGACTCTCATCCCGACTGCTTCACACTCGGCTGCAAACCGCCCCAGTGCAAACCGCCCCCCTGGATCCATCTCGAACTCCGCAAATTTAAAAAAACCCCAACGTATCAGACCACCGGTGTGTGGTGGGGGGGGGGGGAGAGCGACGTGTGTGTGTGTGTGTGTGTCCACGGCAGCCCCCCTCTTTCTCACGCACTGTGGTTGTCGAGGAGATGGACGGGTTCGTGTCACACGCCTGAGTGCTGCTCTCACGTCTTCAACTCATCTTTGTGGTCATTCTCTCTTTCTCACCCACCCCCTCCTCTCTCTCTCTCTCTCTCTCTCTCTGTCTGTCTGCAGGATCGTGTTGTCCACACCTCTGGCCGTGCTCTGCTACTTTCTCATCTGGTACGTCCCGCCGTTTGAGGACGGCAAGGTCATCTGGTACCTGGTGTTCTACTGCCTCTTCCAGTCCCTGCAGACAGTGAGTGGCAACGCACGCACACAAACACACACACACCTCTGTACTCACACTTCTCTTCTGCTCACTGGAAAAACTGGATTTCTGCCGTGCAAAATGTATGTTGTACAAAAAGGGCTGCTTCTTGCTTCTACCAAATAATAAAATGTGAGAAACTCTGACAGGTGTGTGTATTTAATAAGGGCTGAGGCTGCAGCAGCAGGTAATGGTTAGGAAGTATCTACTCTCAATCGTCCAGTCCTCTAACTTCCTGTCTCTCCTCTTCCTTGCGTCTTCCTCAGTGCTTCCACGTTCCCTACTCGGCCCTCACCATGTTCATCACTTCAGACCAGAAGGAGCGAGACTCCGCCACCGCCTACCGTACGTACTGACGACTTGACACTAGACTCTCAGCGCCAGCGGCAAAGGTGGCGTGCCTTGCTTGCGGTGTGAATGCAATGGAGTTTGATTCACAGCCGAGTGGAATTGTGATTGCGCAACATCTGTTGGATTGCAAAAGACGGGTTTTAGTCTCGAAAGCTGTGAAATGATACCCTGGAAATCCAGAGTTCTCGCGAGAGCACAATTTGAATTTGCTCAGCGAGTCACTTGATCAGTAATATGCTCATTAGCAATTCCTGTTGATCCAACATAAACCAATCACATCGGTGTATCTGATATAGGCGGGCCAGAGGCGGGCTAAACGGATGACGTCAGCGCTGCGACGGAATCAGTCCGGAATCAGTCAGTAAACATTGCAAGATGGCTGTCGAAAATGTTGACTGAGTATCTGTACGAACCAACTATTCTCATATTCTGCTTGCAAAAACGGCAAAAGTCGTTTAGTGGCTCCATTTCCATTAGGCTACATTTACGTCTCTCTGTCAAACTATTCTCCAAAACAAACTTGTTTCCGTCTCTCTGGATACGTCACCCCGTGTATTCTTCTGATTAGTCGTAGTGTTATCCAATTGCGTGCAGTGATATTTTCAAATGCATGCTTGGTGCCGCCCCTCGAGTTGGGCCATTTTCATTACTCATTACCAGACCCTACAGCTTTCTAGATGTGGGTCTGGATTTCCAGGCTAGTGAAATGATGCTACAACATAGGTTTTTGTTTTAAGCGATTAATCAAAGAAACGGAATGGTGACTTTCGGCAGATGACTTTATCTAACGCACAATAACTACTCTTTAAGTCATTTTGACTGGTTTTTAGACTCATTGAAGTACACTTTCAGATTGTATAATCATTTTCCATTGCATTGACTTTGCTATATCTATTAAGACAATGTCACGATATATGATGATCTACTGCTTATTGATGTCACGGCAAAGTCTAGTTTGTATGAGGCCTCAACATCACCAATAGTCTCTCTCTCTCTCTCTCTCTCTCCCTCTCGTCCAATCAGGGATGACCGTGGAGGTGCTGGGCACTGTGATTGGTACAGCCATCCAGGGTCAGATCGTGGGCATGGCCAACGCTCCCTGTGTTCCCGTAATCGACGGCGTCTCCACGGAGTATGGCGGCAACGCCTCCGTCGTCCCGATGTCCCAAACGGAATCCAACTCCAGCCTTCCCATCATCTCTCTGGATGACACGGTAAGCACAGACAGACAGACACAGATTGACACAGACGGACTTGGACTGCATTACACTTGACTGTTTCGACTATTTACCTCTTTGGTTGTCTGCCGTCTTTATCTGGAGTTCAAATTCAACACAAATTGCCATTACATTCAAGATGAATTGAGCCTTTTTTTTTATGAATCAAATTTCTGCGCATGCTAGTGACAATATCATGCGATGGAAAGACCTTTCCAGAGGAGGTGTTGATCTTCATCTCACCCTCTCTCCTGCTCTCCCTCCCTCCCTCCCTCCCTCCTCACGTAGAAAATGGCCTACATGGTGGCGTCGGGGATCATTTGCGGCATCTACGTCCTCTGCGCGATCGTCCTGTTCTTCGGCGTCCGCGAGAAGAAAGGTAAAGAACTGTGTGTCCCTGTCACTCTATTTTTACCCCCCTCTCCCCCAGATGATGGTTAGCAACCTTCACTGCATTTCCGTGAGTCCTCAGAGGGTCAGGCCTTGTCAGGAGGTTCCCCCAGCAGCGTGAATGACGGGCGGTTTGATGCTTTGACATTTTGACGCGAAATAAATAAATAAATAAATAAATGCCATCTGTCAGCAGTGTGGTCATGTGATCGATCATGTGACCTCTCCTGATGTCCATATTTGTGCTGAAGTCACATGGAGACTGAGTCTTGGACCGAATATGCCCCCCCCACCCCTCCCTCCCCCAAAAAAGGAGTTTTAATACAAATTTGCATTAAATCAAATTATGTTTCTAATGGGATGTTTCAAATGGTTCTGGTAGTAGAATATATATTTTAAAATAACATCCCTCCCTCCCTCCCTTCCAGAGTCGTGCCGGCCCAGGTCGGAGCCCATGTCCTTCTTCCAGGGCATGAGGCTGGTGATGGGTCACGGACCCTATGCCAAGCTGGTCATGGGCTTCCTCTTCACCTCCCTGGGCTTCATGGTGAGAACAACACACGTGCATACGCCCCTGTGCAGGGCTGGGCGATATATTGATATATTTAATCAATACCGTCTTGGATTTTAAATATTGTAGCATTGATATGGCGTAAGTGTTGTTTTTTTTCCTGGTTTTAAAGGCTGCATTACGCTTGGGTTATGTAATGTTCTGAACTCGTCAGGCTCTTCTAATATTTGCACTACATTTCTCCATAAAATGAGAAAATACTACATACTAAATTGTATGTCATTCTTGTCATGTGGCTGCTATTATTCAAAACGGCTCCCCTCTATGTTTTCGATGGAAACAGACTCGAGGTTCGTTATGCTAGTTAAGACTGTAAGTCACGTGTCTGGACCGCGGTGCCGTGGACCTGGGCTACCTCCTCTGTGCGTGTTCGTTTCGTTTGGCTTTGTTTCTGGCTTAAACCTCTTTTCGTGTGGAATGCCAAGACTCTTGTGTGTCTGGCGCCGGCTGTCTCCTGAGCTTGACCCACTACCAGTCCAGTGGATGTCTCGACTGGATGTTTACGAGCGGTGGGGAGGTGGTCTTTTATTTATATTGTTTCTTGTTTCTTTCTATCTACAGCTGCTGGAGGGGAACTTCGCTCTGTTCTGCAGCTACACGTTGGGCTTCAGGAACGACTTCCAGAACATTCTGCTGGTCATCATGGTGAGTGTCCACAGCGATGGCCGGTTGGCTCCGACCTCGCGCGTCACTTCAATTAGTCCTGCGTTTTGGAATGGCATTTGGCCTTGGCTTCGGAACACCACCCACCACTTTTGTGGAGGGTGGGCCATAAATCTCGTCACATTTTAAATGCCAGACCGTTCCCACAAATGAATTGACAAAAGTTGCACGGAGGGACACTGCTATGGGAACAGTCACTTCATTATGTACTTCATGATCGCCCTTTTTGTTTTTGTGTAAAGAACCGAAGACAAACCGAAGAACTCTGTGAACCACCTCCAGGAATGGGCGACTTTCTTTCTGTTTCACACCTTTCTTTTAAGAACGTTCTTGATCTGCACGTTGGGAGGGAAGTTTGAGATGTGTACAAAAACTGTACATGCTGGTGTGTGACACCAGCTCCTCGGGTGAGCGAGGTTGAACAGATTACAGTTCTCTGATCCTTCGCTCGATGCAAAGGATTACTCCAGGCCCCCTTTGGTCTAAATCTCACGTGTTCCTTTAAATTGATTGAATTAATTCAGGGTTTTAGACGGCTGTGTACAGTTGGGTCGTTATGACCGGTCCCGGGACGTCCACCGAACGGGTTTAATCCTCTTTTTCTTTTTTTTCCGGCCCACATCGACACAGCGATCGAGAGTGATCCATCTCCCCCTGTTGTCTCCGTGGAAAGTGTTCCACCTTGCTACCTACCGCGTACCCAGCAGGCCGTACGCCCTTTAGCCTGGTTCCACTCCCTCCCTTTTGGAGGGAACACACTCGATCGTAACTCGATCCAACACCGCGTTTGTTTGAGACCATGGGAACGACAACGTGAGGCTCGCCTTGCCTAAATGAAAACAATTGAGAGAGAAAGAGAGAAAGAGAGAGAGAGAGAGGCGCAGTCTCGTCTCGTCTCGTCTCGTGGAAAACAAACACCCTAGGAGGTTTTTGTCCTTTCTTTTGTGTTGTTTGTTGTTTAGTTGCCATGTGACCCCATTCGTAAGCTGGCACGTTGCGCTGCCACGTTGCTAGCCTGCCAGGAGTGGTTAATCGACACGCGGCGGCAAACGACTTGTACATACGTGTGCACAAATAGGGGGGGGGGGGCAATGGCACGACCTGTAGTTAGTTGGAGGAGAAGCTAGGGGTTGAGGAGGAGGAGGAGGAGGAGAAGAAGAAGGGTTGTCGACCACTTCCCTCGACCACTTCCCCTTCCCTCCTCCACCCGATTGGTTGTCTCTACAAAAATATGTTTTGATTCCTTATCTTTATTTTCGGTTTGGTCCAACCGTGGGATTCTCATGAAACACCACACAGCACATACATCGTTATGTAATGCTGGATTCCGTGGAGGGCTGGTCGTCCAGGAGGGTGAGGGTGGGGGGGGGGGGAAGAGTGGTTGTTGTTTATGTCACGTTGTCTCTGTTGTCATTGTCGCGTGGGAGAGGTCAACGGCTCTCCTGCCCGCCTCCTCGTGTTCAATCAAAACAGAACTGGAAGTGGAGGGCTAATGGAGAATGTGACCTCTGTTCTGTCTCCTGTTCATTCGGTCTCATGCTGCTGCTGCTGTTTTTGTTGTGAGGTGATTTTCTGTTGATGTTTTGACCGAGTGGGTTCCACTACGGCGTACAGAGCCAGACACTGTGGTGTGTGTGTGTGTCCCCCCCCCACCCTCTCCAGTATTAAAGATGTCGCTGTGGGTTTCCCTGGATGGTTTTCTTAAAGAGTGCTTATGTTGGCTCAGCGGCTCACCTTCCCCGTGTGTGTGTGTGTGTCTCTCTCTCTCCGTCTCTCCTCCACCACCAGCTCTCCGCCACCCTGGCCATCCCCTTCTGGCAATGGTTCCTGACGCGGTTTGGCAAGAAGACGGCCGTTTACTTTGGCACTTCGGTAAGACGGGCAGCGGAACGCTACGCTAAACCAAGCCGTGTTGGCGGGCGCCATACGCATGGGTTTTTATTTTTTTGCTAATGAAATGAAAGGCCGATTTGGACACCGAAAAGACAAACATTAATTTATTTGAAGATGCAACGTTAATGTGCACAATACAAACAATTGCACGATCAGGTGCATGCTAGCAGCTAGCAGCGCTCGGCACTAGCTACCTGCCTGCTGAAGCTACCGTGCTAGTGCTGACATGCTGTGTGTGTGTTTGGATCCTGCAGTCCGTGGTTCCCTTCATGATCCTGGTCGTGTGCGTCAAGAGCAGCCTCATCATCACCTACATCGTGTCCTTCGCCGCCGGCGTGGGCGTGGCCGCCGCCTTCCTGCTGCCCTGGTAAGGGAGAGACACACGCGCACACACACACGATGAAGACGGTAATACCCTAACTAACCTCCTCCTCGTCCTCTTTGTCTTGCGGTGGCTCAGGTCCATGCTGCCCGACGTGGTGGATGACTTCCAGGTCCACAACCCGGAGTCCGTGGGCCACGAGGCCATCTTCTACTCCTTCTACGTCTTCTTCACCAAGTTCGCCTCCGGAGTCTCCCTGGGCATCTCCACACTCAGCTTAGAGTAAGCATCCTCTCACTCTCCACCAGTGTCTCTCACTCTGTCTCTCGTCTGTCTGTCTATCTGTGTCTGTGTCTGTGTGCATGTGTCTGTCTGTTTTTCTCTGTCTGCCTGTCTCTCTCTCTGCCTGTCTGTCTCTGTCTGCCTGTCTGTCTCTTTCTCTGTCTGTCTGTTTCTATCTGTCTTTCTCTCTCTCTGTCTTTCTCTGTCTTTCTGTCTCTCTGCAGCTCTGTCTCTCATTGACACACAGGCACAGCTTTTAACCGCCCACGTCTGACCCCGGTCACACTAAATCAATTGACATATAAAGTATGACGCAGAAGGCCGGCTTGTTTGTTGTTGTCGGCACTGTTGAGTAACATTCTCCAAAGGCGGTGTGCTTTATTCAATGCCGTCTGTGGTAGAATGACGGGGTTGAGGGAAGTTTGCGTCTTTCAGTTCCCCTTCTCTTGTGGCGACATAACACCATGATGACAATTCCCTTCCCTCCCTCCAGCTTCGCGGGCTACATCACCAGGGGCTGCACCCAGCCGGCCGCGGTGGACATGACCCTGAAGCTGCTGGTGTCGGCGGCGCCCATCATTCTCATCCTGGTGGGCCTGCTCATCTTCCGCTCGTACCCCATCGACGAGAAAACCAGACAGGGCAACCGCAAGCTGCTGCAGGAGCAACGGTACGGAGCGGTGCTAACTGGTTTTCTATTCTATTCTTAATAACTAAATGTTTCTTCGATGTATTGTTATTGTATTAGGCGTATACACTTTACATTTATCAGTCTATTGTTTTTGTTATGTTTGAGCAACTGCTTTGGTGATATGGTGATAATCGATATTCGTCAGAGAGGAACTCATTCGAAAGTGGCAAAGATGGAGGTTTTGCGAGGCTATTTTAATGTATTGGTTAGACCAGACCTGGGCAAACTACGGCCCGCGGGCCACATACGGCCCGTTGCGTTGTTTAATCCGGCCCGTCGGGCATTTACATTAACAACAGTCCTATAATACATTTACATTTGTAGTATTCATTTCGCTGTTTTTTTTCATCCTGCAATTGATATCTTGATTGGGTCCACTAGATCAGAGGACACTAATATGCAGACCATTAATTCGGCGCAATACCGCTACCGTGAGACGCGCGACGGGCACCGAGTCAGTGACTCCCGGGAGGGGAGGGGGGGGGGGGGCTAGACGTGCTAGATGCGCAACGGGCACCGGGGCAGTGTCTCCCGGGGGGGGCTAGACGCGCGACGGGCACCGAGTCAGTGTCTCGGGGGGGTGCTAGACGCTGTGATCCTCATCTACTAATGGCCCGGCCCGTCTGTCAGCTTTACAGACCAAATGTGGCCCTTGAGCCAGAATAATTGCCCACCCCTGGGTTAGACCTTCTATTCAATCAGCTGTGCCAGTAATACAGTGATGGCGTCGTAGAAGAGTCACAATCGGCACGCTTATGCCAACCACATTACGTTAACTCTTCTAAAGCCAGAGTGTAGAGTGGTTTCACCTTCGAGGTTTTGCCTAATAGTACTTTGTTTCTTTTCTATTTCGAAAGATCAAGGCCATGACGACATGATCGCCGGACAATTGTATAAACTTTTTGACAGTTTTATTTTTTTAGTCCCTTCCTATCGATGGTCAGAAATCAAACACCTCATACCCACAGATTTGAGCTTGTGTGCCATCAGACTTGATGTTAATCTAAAGTCTAATTTGTGAGACAACTCTATCAATCGGTCTATGTATCTATCTGTCCCATTTTTTCTTTTTATTCATAAATGTAACTATTGTTTGCTTTGCTTCCAGGGACAACGAGGCAGAGGTCGAATCTGAGTCAGACTCCACAGAACTGTCCAACATGGCCTAGAGGACATTCTGTGAGAAGGACCACATCGGCTGACAAGCTGTTTGCACTGGGCTGGGCCAAACGGCTCCCTGCCCCCCCCCCCCTTCGAGACACCGACACTTGATTCAACCAAACGCTGCCATGGATACGGCCACAGCCGCCAGGCCTTCCTCGTAGCTGTGCCCTGCCGTCATCCTCATCACCACCACAGTCATCCTCCATTATCAAGTTCACTACACTTGTCTCAAATTCCAACATCTTGTGGGAAATGCAAGTGGTTCTGGGTGCTCGTCAGGACTGATAAAGTTGCACAAAAATCTTAAAATGTGATTGGTTGCAGAGGCCACCTTTTAAGGATGTCTGTGTATAAATAGTGGGTGCTCCTGTTCAGAATGGGAGGAGTCAACGATTCCCGCCATGTGCTCGCCAAATGTCATGTCCTTTAAGAGATGCACTACAAACTCTGTTCTACTCACAGGAGGTGAACACTGCATGAAACTTGAAACGAATCGCCGATTATGCCTTACTTTCAGATCTTTTTATTTGATTTTTTTTTTTGTACAAAATCCTAATGTTTCTATAATGGTTTTCCTACATCACCGTTAATATTTTGTGGAGTAATTTTTTTTACCAACGATCTGAAAGGGTACTGGCGTGTTAGACCACGTGCGTCTCCAGACCATTTCCCCTTGTGAACACTGCCAACTGTAAATATTGTTTTGCCATGCAGCATCAAAGTTATGCACATTATGATTATGATTTTTTTTTGTTTTAAACATGGTTGACTTATTCTTAGTTTTTTTTGGGTTTTTTCTTTCGAAGAGGCTCAACTATGATTGTTTATTTAGCAAGGTTTTGTTCACATGTCGTTGAGGGAAACCGAGCCACCTGTTTCCATCCCATAATGAGTTCCCTTGCGGACGCTGATGGGTCTGCAGCTTTATATTCGTGGAACAATTTCGTTCACGTTTTGGATTTGCTGTCAAGCCCGACACGCACTAGCGAACATTGACGCGTACTGAAACCACTAAAAGTCTGTAATCTGTAATTGCACAGTATCGATAACTCGCGTTAACCCTTTTTGAAACCCAGCATTTGAAAATAATATACATTATTTAAAGCATGGCTACTAAGTACTATGAGGCGAGTCGGGTGCGCCTTCATTTGTTTACTTCATGTAAAAAAATTACAAAAAAATAACCAAGTGGCAAAACTAAACTCGATGCCCATCTAATGCCCTTGCTATTTAAGTATTTATTAGTTTTAATTTTGGTGCTTTTTTTTTGAATTTCATAAGTTGCTGGAATTTCATAATTGATGCAGTATTTAACTTAGTGAAGATGTGTAGTACTGACTGGAGGAGGTTGAAATGTAAGAAAGTGTGTGAAAGACAAGTGATGTGTGGTTCAGAGTGACCGAACGCCACCATCCGCCAACAGAGACGGTGACGTTTTAAAATGTTTTAACTCAAGACTTTTTAACGCATGTCGTCGTCGTTGTTCTAGTCGGTTCTGCTTCATATGCTCTCAGAAAAGGGAAGCACAAGTTAAAGTTTTTGAGTTAAATGTTTCTGTGTGTGTGTGTGTGTGTGTGTGTGTTTACCTTTCTGCCAAACTTTTTTGTACAGTTAAAGGCAAAAATTAGTGAGATGCCGTGTTCATCTCACATGATGCCATACAAAGAAATTACATTAATTTCATATCCTTTTGATATGGATACAATTTATGTACAGCGCCGTATGTTATACATAACGCTATGGTCAGTGGATGCGGACTACCAGTGAAATGTTTATCAACCATAATTTTTAAGAGGCGATTTGATTTTGACATTTGTAAATGATGACTGCCCTACAACGGGTGGACGGAGGGCAAATCCTTAATTTGGGGCCTGTACTCAATTTGTGAGCTTTAATCAAATAGGAAACCACACAAGCCTTGTGTATGCGCCTCCTGTGAACATATGTATATATTGTATGTATATCCCAAAGCAGACTTCGCTATCTGTAAATACCCTTGATATCTGTGGCCGCATGTGAAATGAAGGTTTGTGTATTCACTGTAATTTAAGAAAAAAATGAGGAAAAAAGGTTGTTAAAGATGTTAATAAATACTAATTGATACTTGTAAAGTTGTAGTCAATACTTGTGAACTTCTTATCAATCAATTTATTGGGATTCTTACTAAAGAGTGGAATTCACTTCAACTGCAACTGTAATGCAGTTATAAAAAAAACATGTCAGCATGAAAGCATCACGTTCAGGTCAAGGGGTCAAGGAGTGACCATGGAGAGATGGGCGCGGCTCTATCAGGGGACACACACACTGACGCGGCTCCGTGCTCAGTGCCGCCACCTCGTGTTGGCCGCTAGTATTACCACCGCGGGGGGCGGGGCTTCTCCGCTCGGAGCCTCGATTGCTTTCGTCTAGTGCCTGTGTCTGTGGCCGCCTGCCCTGCACGCCCTGGCCCGCCTGTTGAATCGATCACCGAGTCAGCGCTGATGCAACACAACACACCGACTGCTTGTCCACTCCTCACCACCGAGAACACAACATAAAGGTAACCAGGAAGAGTGTACATGAAGTTTAAATTCGTGTTTAATTCTAAGTTTAGTTGTGAATGAATTCATTAGCCTGTGACAGCTAAGTCACTGCTAACTGTAGCTAGTAGGCTAACACATGTTCCTTTAGTTTGAATGAGTCAAGGGCCATGAGTGACTGATTTTATGAATACAAACGTACTAAAACCTGTTAATTTCCGATGTGGATGTATCAGAGGTGTATCAGGGTTATGTGTTGTGGAAATACCTAGTAAATACATCATATCTGAGGTGTACCAGGTCATACCAGGTAGTACCCTACCTTGTACTACTTAGTTTGAGTACCCTGTCATTCTCCATTGACCAGAAACACACCAGTACCACCAGTACCACCAGACCCACCACCACCATGGCAGAGCAACTCGGCCCAGATGACAAGTTGCACCTCATCACCAGGAACTTGCAGGTCTGGACACACACACACACACACACACACACACACACACACACACACACACACACACACACACACACACACCGACAACGACGACAACACAAAGTATGTACGTGCTTACATCCCTGCTGTGTGACAGGAGGTGCTCGGCGAGGATAAGTTGAAGCAGGTGCTGCAGGAGCGCGAGCTGAAGGTCTACTGGGGCACAGCGACCACGGGCAAACCTCACGTCGCCTACTTTGTGCCCATGTCCAAGATCGCAGACTTCCTCAAGGCCGGGTGTGAGGTGGGTGGGCTCAGCATTGACGTGGACGCACTAGTTCTACGCGGCCCCTTTTTAGGAGCATAGGAGCGTCAGGGTGTTGGTTATTATGTTTGGAGGAATTGCTTTTTGGTCATCATTTCAGTAATTAATCCTCAAATGATTTGCATGTTGTGTGGATGATGGTGTGATTTAAATGGCGAGTGATCCATGTTTTCATTCCATAATCACTGTGTTTGTTGATAAAACGCTTGACCATTATTCCCAACCTTTTTAAATAGCTCTGTTGACGTAGTCGTAAAAACATACAAATGCTATCAATAAAACCTTGCGAGGTAGCTCATTATTAATCAACCATTTCTCTCTCTCTCTCTCTCATACTTGCGTGCCTCAGGTGACCATCCTGTTTGCCGACCTCCACGCCTTCCTGGACAACATGAAGGCTCCCTGGGAGCTGCTGGAGCTCCGGGTGCAGTACTACGAGCAGATCATCAAGGCCATGCTGGAGAGCATCGGGGTGCCCCTGGACAAGCTCAAGTTCGTCAAGGGGACGGACTACCAGCTCAGCAGGCGAGTCTTGCTGCTCAAAGTTACTGCAAGATAATAAATATTACAGTGTGCGGCGGCAGTGGCCATAAGGTTGATGGTTCAATGCCCGGCTCCTCCTAGACCAGCGCCGAAGTGTCCCTGAGCAAGACACCATTAACCCTATGTGCTCCCGACTGGCTGTTGCCTAGCATGGTTGACAGCACCGTCGGTGTATGAATGTGTGGATGTGAGGCAATATCATAAAGCGCTTTGGATAAAAGTGCTATTTGAATGCAGTCCATGAAAGAATATACAACACTTGTATGTATATAAGAGCCTGTTTCTCTTTTGTTTTTGTTTTTATTGGACAAAAGGGAATTTTAATTTGTTAGATTCACAACATCGGAAATGTCAAATAGTTAACAAATATTTAGTATTTTGACTTTTTGCTTTGTGGCGTGGGTGCCTCAGGGAGTACACCCTGGACGTGTACCGGCTGTCCTCCATGGTGACGGAGCACGACGCCAAGAAGGCCGGCGCCGAGGTGGTCAAGCAGGTGGACCACCCCCTGCTGAGCGGCCTGCTCTACCCCGGACTACAGGTACACAGCAAGCAACCGCTGCCCTCAAGTGGAGGTGACTAGCGGACTGGAGGTGCGTTGACCTCGTTACCCAGAGGCACAGGAGGTCGCTCGTCTCGGGGTAATAAATATAAGTACCTGGGTGTTCACATCGACAATAAAATGGACTGGACTAAAAACACAGAGGCCCTGTATAAGAAAGGTCAGAGTCGCCTGTATTTCCTGGGAGTGGAATTGGAGTCTTTGGTGGAGGTCTCGGAGAGGAGGATGCTGAGTAAACTACTCAGCATTATGGACGACGCCTCCCATCCCCTGCACGCCGCACTGGACTTCAGTCGTAGACTGAGATTACCGAGCTGCACCACAGGAGGTCCTTTCTGCCTGTGGCCATCAAACTCTATAACTTCTCCCCCCTCTGTGGGAAGGACAGTTGGAATATAAGACAATGAACATTATGCACTTTCCTCAGTATTACGTGCAATATTAATATTACTGTCCAACATCATGCAGTACTCATGTGCTATATTATTATTATTATCATGTTATCTATAAATATCTATAACACTACCTCTACTCTGCAGGCTCTGGACGAGGAGTATCTGAAGGTGGATGCCCAGTTTGGAGGGGTGGACCAAAGGAAGATTTTCACCCTGGCTGAGAAGGTACACTCCTGTTATATGTTTATCCTTACTTCCCTGACATGCAGTTCTCTCTCTCTCGCTCTCTCTCTCTCTCTCGCTCTCTCTCCTCATTCTACACTTTGCGCTTTAATTTAAACACTATCTGGTTAGCTCTAAAGGAACATCTGAACTTCACATAAGGCGAGAAGATAAATGCATACAACATTATGCAGATATATAAGTATTATTGTTGAAATTACTGACATGAATTTTAATGGTGACGCTACAGTCCCATGCTTTCTGTATAATTGATAGATATTTGGAAGCTTTGTTGCCCAAAATTGTTTGCCTGCTATGTTTTTATTTTGTTATTTTTAAATATGAACTGCTGTCTTCATCGCTTCACCGTTTGCTTTAGCTGCGTATTATCGGTGTATGGTGTAGACATGTGACATGACCTGCTGTTTTTCCATTGGTGCCCACCAGTACCTGCCCAGCCTGGGCTACGCCAAGCGCTCCCATCTGATGAACCCCATGGTGCCCGGCCTGACGGGAACCAAGATGAGCTCCTCTGAAGAAGTAAGCAGAAAGTACACACCAGGACATAGGAGAGTTTTGTAGAAAATAAACAAAAAATGCGCGATTAAGCCCACCTTGCATACTTTAGATTTAGGCCCCTGTACAAGTTTGTTAGACACACGAGAACGAAATATTTCAAGAATATTTTCATTGGACATGGATTGGATATTGGTAGGCCACATTCTGTTAACGCACATAGCTGCCCCACGAATGAATGAATGTTGGTAATGCACTCAGAATGGCACTTCTGCTCTTAATTATAAAACTCGTTCTAACCTTGCAATTATGAATGCTTGAAACCTGCTCTATTCTTATGTTCATGTACCACAGCGATATATTGCTGACTCCTTCAACAAATGTACTCTTTGTCAGTCGCTTTGGATAAAAGTGTCTGCCAAATTCAGCACCTTCAGCCGTAGACTGAGATTACCGATGTGCACCACAGAACGCCACAGGAGGTCCTTTCTGCCTGTGGCCATCAAACTCTATAACTCCTCCCTATAACTCCCCCTACAAGACAATGAACACAGCAATATAATGTGCAATATTACCTCACTTTCCTCAGTATTACTTCCTCAGTATTACGTGCAATATTCTATCATGTGCCTATATTATTATTATTATTATCATCATGTTGTCTATAAATATGATCTATAACACTACCTCTCATCTCCTCTCATCATCATGTGCAATATTCTTAATGTCATGTCCAATAATATTTCACTTCATTTATGCCAAATTGTTTTCGCCGTCGGAAAATCTTATCTTGCCCACATATTTGTATATTTAACTGTAATTTGCATATCCGTTAGTTTATTTTTATCATTCTGTTGTTTTCCTTGTTTTATTGTACTGTATCGCTATGCAACCTGGCACAAGAATTTCCTTCGAGATTAATAAAGTTCTATTCTATTCTAAATGCCCTAAATGTTATGTAAATGTAAATGAATTAATGCCTTTATGTGTTTTTCCGTGGCCACCTCCAGGACTCCAAGATCGACCTGCTGGACAGGAAGGAGGATGTGAAGAAGAAGCTGAAGAAGGCGTTCTGCGAGCCGGGCAACGTGGAGAACAACGGGCTGCTCTCCTTCGTCAAGCATGTCCTCTTCCCGCTGCACGGAGGTACAGGCGCTCTGCAAGCCCCTCCCTCCTCCTCTGTCCAGACTAGAGTCAGCACAGGGCTAATGGTAATGGTAGTTTTAGTGGGGGGCAGTAGCTCAGGAGGTAAGAGCGGTTGCCTGGAAACCAGAAGGTTGCTGGTTCGATCCCCCCAAACCCTAACCGCTCCTGACGTGTTGGTTGTTACCTTGCATGGTTGACACTGCCGTCGGTGTATGAATGTGTTCATACATGGCTTCACTTCTGCGTTTTACATTTAGGGCATTGAAGCAGACGCTTTTGTCCAAAGCGACATACAATAACTACATTTGTCCACAGAGAGTGAAACAGCAATATATATTGCTGCCGGTACAGTGCGATTCGAAAAGAACAAGTAAAGAACTCAAGCTCTTCACAATTGCTGCATTCCCGCCCCTCACCACTAGATGCACTCGTTGTGTCTTGTTTGGTAGTTAACCACGCACCGTCCCCTCACATCACGGACCTTGTATGTTTCTGTTTCAGAGTTCAGCGTCAAGAGGGACCCCAAGTTTGGAGGAGATAAAGTTTATACGGTGTTTGAGGAGGTGGAGAAGGAGTTTGCAGAAGAGGTAAGGTGCTCTTTCGTTGTCCTTCCCTCGGTCCGTCCGTCTGCGCACACCTGTCTAACTTGATGTAAATGCTCAGCAACTGTTGCCGAGCGGCAGCCAATAGGAAAGTAGATGCGCTTATGAGCTGTTCTGTCCCCCAGTGAACCATTTTTCTCATTGTTGTGGACAATCTTTGTTATTTTATATTGTGTATCGACTTGCTTGTTGTGTTTTTGTATCTTGTATTTCTGCACAACAGGCAATACAACTTTAGATTCTCAAATTCAGCTTTGGCTTCTTCAAACCAATGCTTTTGTGTAATGGTAGAGTCTCAAAAGTCTCATCTCTGATCTGACCCCTGACCTTGTCTCCTCCTCCCTCCCAGCTGGTCCACCCAGGTGACCTGAAGGCCTCCATAGAGGTGGCCCTCAACAAGCTGCTGGACCCCATCAGGAAGAAGTTTGAGACCCCAGAGCTCCGCAAGCTAAGCAGCATGGCCTACCCGGACCCCACCAAGACCAGTCAGTCCACACAAATACATACATGCATGCACGCACGCACACACACACACACACACACACACACGTGCACACACTCAGTTCAGTATGCTGTATGAACTGTGTTCCATTCCAGTGCAACAGTAAAACCTCCCTGTTCATTCCCTGGAAACATAGTTAAAATAAATACTATTAATGGTACAATATGCACGATTTGCGATTTCAAGCTAGCTCCAGACTAAATATAAAAATACAAAAACCCTCCCCTCACCCCTCCTCTCTCCAAACCCCGCCTACCCTTACAACGTGAGGTTCTCTGAGGAAAACGTAGCATGCGATTTGTCAGTCAGAGCAATTAAGACGCATCACTATAGGGCTTGTACGCCAGAATGCATCATGGGATTTTGTTGTTGTCGATACTTCGCCATATTGAGAGGACCCAAGAAAGAGTAAAATCCTCAATCAACGTAAATATACCGTAACCTATGCTCATGAAACCCACGCTTTGCCACGTCCCACGTGAGAAACGCTGTGGCAGTTTCAAACACCACAATGTCTCCCCCATGACAACGTTTTGGTTTTTTTCTCTTATAGAGGCAGCAGGAAAGGGTGGCAAGGCAGCAGCAGGAGGAGGAGGAGGAGGAGGCGGAGGAGGAGGAGGAGAGGAGGAGCTGGCTCCCTCCAGACTAGACATCCGGGTGGGGAAGGTCGTCAGTGTGGAGAAGGTAAGGAGCCCTTAACACAGCAGGGCTAGAACCTCACCACTGAACAGGATGTTATAACAACCACACTATTGCGTTACATCAACGCACATCTCTTCTTCCTTTAAATTGCACCCTTTCATTGCTTATTGCTTATTGTTTTTATATATATATATATTTTTTTTTTTAGAATTTCTTGCATTTTTTGGGTGAAATTCTATGTTATTAATCTCTGTTTAATGTGCAATGTTAGGCACCAATTGCCCAAAAGCACATTCCTTGTTTGCAAAAATCTATGGCAAAAAAGCTGTTTCTCATTCTGATACTGATGTGTGTCTACCTGGATGGGTCTGTTGAAGGAATGAGTTGTTAAGGGAACCACAGCGTATGCATGTATCCTAAGAGGGATGCAAAAAAAAATACACCTCAAAGAGCCTTACCTAAAGAAATTATTTTATGACTATTTTGGGCATGCTTTTTCGTTATAGGTAGTTAAGTAAGTCATGAAAGACCACCATGTTTACTGTGTCAATTCCATGTTTACTTGCTATATTTTATCTGTGTATTGCCTCCCTTAAATTGGAATTAGTGCATTTGTTACACCGTCTAAATTCTCATGCTGTATGTGTGTTATAATTTTCCTTTTCCCCCTTCAGCATCCGGACGCTGATTCGCTGTACCTGGAGAAGATCGACGTGGGGGAGGCGGAGCCCAGGACGGTGGTCAGCGGCCTGGTGGCCTTCATCTCCCAGGAGGAACTGCAGGACAGGATGGTGCTGTTGCTATGCAACCTGAAGCCCCAGAAGATGCGTGGGATCGAGTCCCAGGCCATGCTGCTGTGTGCCTCCATGTGAGTGACTGTGTGTTTCCGTGGCTCAGAAGCCACGCCCCCTTTCAATTCAGTTTCACTAAGCGGAGGACAGGTGTGTCGCATCAAGCCTTAATTAGCAGGTGACCAGGTGAATTTCTATCAGCCAATGAGAGGTTATGTATGTGAATGGGCCTTTATCACAGAGGTGTAATAGTAGGGGTGAAAACGGGTGTCTCTGTGATAAAGGCCTAAAGCATTAATATTTCTATGGTCATCTAATGCAAAATAATCTACAAGTGGTGTTGGAGTTTTTCAAAGGTACGACTGTAGATAAGAATTACGGATTCCTTCTCATTACTGACCCCTTTGGCCGGTAGGTGTACTGCAGCCTGCTGGAGCTCAGGGAATTCAGAGCTGGGTTGACAATAGCAATCGGAAACTAATGTTAGTTTTAATCATAGTTAAACCTTTATGTTTAAAAAAGCTATGAAATAACTTTTTTTTTTTTATTATCCCCGCTTACACGTCACTTCCTTTTTCCCGGGAAATCCGACCCGATTGAAATGTAAGAGAAATCAGCCCAAAAGCTGTTCCACGCAACAGAGAGAGTCGGGGAAGCTCTCATGTTTTAACTTCAACCACAACCTGCTCATGAGCAATTTAAAGCAATATGTGCCGTAAAATCCTACATGTAGTCCTGAAAGATAATGACAATAAATGACAAAAACCCTCATTTAACAACTAAAGATATTTATTGGTACATATTTGAGTAATTGTAACAACAGAAATTGACTTAACTTTGAAGTACAACTAAAAAATTTAACTCTTTTAACACGTGCATGTGCAATATTATTCAACCCCCAGCTTCAGTACTTTGTGGAGCATCCTTTAGCTTTTATAACTTCTAACAAACGTTTTCGGTAAGTGCTGACAAGCTTCTTACACCTCTCTATTGGAATCTTTGCCCATTCTTCACATGCAAAAGCCTCTAGCTCAGTGATGTTTGATGGCTTCCGTGCTGCAACTGCCTTCTTCAAATCCCACCAAAGATTTTCAATCGGATTCAAATCTGGGGACTGAGAAGGCCACTCCAGGACGTTCCAGGATCTTCTGCTCAACCAAGCTTTGGTTGATTTGGAGGTGTGCTTGGGATCATTGTCTTGCTGGAAAGTCCAATGATCACCAAGGTTTAATTTGACAACAGAAGGCATTACGTTCCTCTTTAAAATGGCCTGGTATTTCTGGGAATCCATGATGCCAGTTACACAACCAAGATTGCCAGTTCCTGATGCAGAAAAACAGCCCCACATCATCAGTGACCCACCTCCATGCTTGACCGTGGGGATGGTATTCTTCTGGTCATAAGCCTGGCCTTTCGCACGCCACACATACCGCTGGTCCATGTGTCCAAACAGTTCCAGTTTGGTTTCATCAGTCCATAGAACTGTCTCCCAAAACTCTGTAGTCTTATCCAAATTCCTCCTGGCATATTCTAATCGACTTTTGATGTTCCTTGTGGTCAAGAGTGGAGTGCGTCTTGGAGTCCGGCCATGAAGTCCTTGTTTATTCAGTGCACGTCTTATTGTTGCCACTGAAACACTTGTACCAGCCTTCATCAGGTCATCCTGTAGGTGTCTTGCAGTCACACGGGGGTTTTTCTTAGTTGTCCTGACTAAGTTGCTAAGGGCCCTTGATGAAATTTTGGCCTTTCTTCCACGGCCAGGCAGGTTTGCAGCTGTTCCATAAGTTTTAAACTTCCTTATAATGCTCCCAATGGTGTCTCTTGGAATGTTAAATTTTTGGGAAATCTTCTTATACCCAAGGCCCTTCAGGTGTGATGAAATAATCTCCTCTCTCAGCTTTTGTGAAAGCTCCTTTGTCTTTCCCATGATTGCAACTGAAGACCTTCATGGGTGGGGTTTATCTATGCATCACAGCTGAAGCAAATGAAGGATCAGGGTAGAGTTCCCAAAGGCTTAATTATGTTTCAACTCCACTTTAGGCCATAAAAACTGCCAGAAATCTTTAATAACAACAATATTATATAGGGGTTGAATAATTGTGACATGGCTATCTTAACAAAATCTACTGTTACACACAAATACTACATCAGGCATTTTCTGTGTTGACTTTATGTATCACTCAACTCATGAAGAAGTCATCCAAAGCAGAATCCTGCTCTTTGAAAAAACTTTAATTGATAAATCCTTAAAATCTTTGGGGGGTTGAATATTTCTGATTGCAACTGTATATATATAAAAACAATAAGCAATAAGCAATGAAAGGGTTTTTGTCATTTATTGTCATTATCTTTCATCCACATCACTATAATGTCCTTTGAGGTGAGGGGGTTGAATATTTCTGATTGCAACTGTATATATATATTTTTTTTTGAATTTCTTGCATTTTTTGGGTGAAATTCTATGTTATTAATCTCTGTTTAATGTGCAATGTTAGGCACCAGTTGCCCAAAAGCACATTCCTTGTTTGCAAAAATCTATGGCAAAAAAGCTGTTTCTCATTCTGATACTGATGTGTGTCTACCTGGATGGGTCTGTTGAAGGAATGAGTTGTTAAGGGAACCACAGCGTATGCATGTATCCTAAGAGGGATGCAAAAAAAAATACACCTCAAAGAGCCTTACCTAAAGAAATTATTTTATGACTATTTTGGGCATGCTTTTTCGTTATAGGTAGTTAAGTAAGTCATGAAAGACCACCATGTTTACTGTGTCAATTCCATGTTTACTTGCTATATTTTATCTGTGTATTGCCTCCCTTAAATTGGAATTAGTGCATTTGTTACACCGTCTAAAGCCTAGAAATAAACTTCAACCTCAAATTAGCTACTGGTCATAACCAAAACGGTACCTATGAATGGGTAAGATCAACTGGAAACAGAAATTCTCATGCTGTATGTGTGTTATAATTTTCCTTTTCCCCCTTCAGCATCCGGACGCTGATTCGCTGTACCTGGAGAAGATCGACGTGGGGGAGGCGGAGCCCAGGACGGTGGTCAGCGGCCTGGTGGCCTTCATCTCCCAGGAGGAACTACAGGACAGGATGGTGCTGTTGCTATGCAACCTGAAGCCCCAGAAGATGCGTGGGATCGAGTCCCAGGCCATGCTGCTGTGTGCCTCCATGTGAGTGACTGTGTGTTCCGTGGCTCAGAAGCCACGCCCCCTTTCAATTCAGTTTCAGTAAGCGGAGGACAGGTGTGTCGCATCAAGCCTTAATTAGCAGGTGACCAGGTGAATTTCTATCAGCCAATGAGAGGTTATGTATGTGAATGGGCCTTTATCACAGAGGTGTAATAGTAGGGGTGAAAACGGGTGTCTCTGTGATAAAGGCCTAAAGCATTAATATTTCTATGCTCATCTAATGCAAAATAATCTATAAGTGGTGTTGGAGTTTGGTTCTCCTTTTCAAAGGTACGACTGTAGATAAGAATTACGGATTCCTTCTCATTACTGACCCCTTTGGCCGGTAGGTGTACTGCAGCCTGCTGGAGCTCAGGGAATTCAGAGCTGGGTTGACAATAGCAATCGGAAACTAATGTTAGTTTTAATCATAGTTAAACCTTTATGTTTAAAAAAGCTATGAAATAACTTTAAAAAAAAAAAAAAATGTATTATCCCCGCTTACACGTCACTTCCTTTTTCCCGGGAAATCCGACCCGATTGAAATGTAAGAGAAATCAGCCCAAAAGCTGTTCCACGCAACAGAGAGAGTCGGGGAAGCTCTCATGTTTTAACTTCAACCACAACCTGCTCATGAGCAATTTAAAGCAATATGTGCCGTAAAATCCTACATGTAGTCCCTGAACGGATTCATGATTCTTAGATACAGGACCTTTAAATCATAGAAAATGAAAGGTGGCAGTGTTGCTCAACTATGCACTCTTTTACATGGGCTCCAAACTATATTTAGTTCGTTTCTAATCGGCTCGTTTGGTTTCCAGTGATGGAGAGCCCAGGAGGGTGGAGCCTCTGGACCCCCCGGAGGGCTCGTCGCCAGGCGACCGGGTCTTCGTGGAAGGGTACGAGGGGGGCAAGCCAGATGACAAACTCAACCCCAAGAAGAAGGTCTGGGAGAAGCTGCAGGTATGGTAACGTCATGTCCTGTCAATCAAGTGTCATCTCTAGAGCAGTGTTTTTCAACCTTTTTTGAGCCAAGGCACATTTTTTTACATTAAAACATTTTTTTACAAAATGACACGTAGCCTAATACCGACTCTGACATTCTATTGTCTTAAATTAACAAGGTCAATCTTGTGCTACCTACTGCCACACACTGACATGGAAGAGCATTTCATTACTCTGCCAGTCACTACATTGCAGGCATAGACGCCATGGCAAATTATTAGCAGTAACTAAATCATATTTCTTTGGACCAATTAAGTGAAATTGGATAATTTCCCATGGCACACCTGACAATGTCTCAGCACAGTGGTTGAAAATCACTGCTCTAGAGAAACACAAGTGTCTGTGTCTTGTATTTTTTTGTATCATTAATAATTGACTCAAATTAAGAATAGTCAGCCTATAAATATTGTTTTTTGCAACACATTCCATCTTGCAATGGAATGGATTGGAGTGTTACATCAACTATTTAAAGTTAGTTTTGAAATGGCAAAGTGTCTTACAGGGGGATGTGTTGTCTTGCCCTAGGTGGACCTGAAGGTATCAGGGGAGTGTGTGGCACAGTGGAAAGACCAGCACTTGATGACCAAATTAGGACAAGTGACATGCAAGACGTTGAAAGGAGGCAACATCTCCTAAGATGCCCGACGGATCAAAGCGCTCGCCACATCCGCTACGGCGAGTTACACAAGGGACATGGTCGCATGTGACAACCATCGCATTTGTCATGAAATCGCAAATGGTCATGGATAAATTACAAGACATTCATGTGAAAAAGCTGTCTTGGCTCATCAAGCTCAAATTTAAAGGGAGTGGCATTGGCGGACATCGATGGAGAGACAGTTTTCTGGAAGCGAAGCTGATATCTTGGACGTCGGGTTACATAATCACATATTCTTACAGGTGAGGGTCATTTTGGAAATGCATTCAGCGTCCTCATTGTGTTAGCTGCTACTGTCCAGGCTCAATAGGAGACGGTTTGATTCGGTGGGGTCAACATGTGATGCGTGCGCTAAACATGTCAGGTGTCGTGTTGGACGGTGCTGTACAGAACTATGGTTGTAATGACATCATCCTGCATGTTCAATAAACGGTGACCCAATTCCAAAGTCTCCTCTTTGCTATTCTGTTCCGGGTATGATGCTGGACAAAATATATCTACGATAAGAAAAGTCAGGTTTCTCAAACAGGTTCATGAAAATCAATCAGGAGACATATTTGTAAAGGTTTATAGAAGTAATAACTGTACATAATTCTTTTGAATAATCAAATTACCTTTTTCTTTGTGACCCCAAATAAAGATATTCTTTGTGTTAGATCAGAAACCTTCTCTTAAAGGGCATACTTGTGCAAATAAAGTTCTGGGCAAGGTTGTACACCATACAGTCCTGGGCAAATAATGACAATACTCAACATTTTTGTAAAGAAAAACAATTCAAAATCGAATCCAGTGTATCAATTATTGAAGGCATATATTGTTTTAATTCACCTGACTGGTTATGAAAATACGTTTTACGGTTAGGGAACTAAATCTGACTGGGACATATAAAGCAGAATAAATAATTATCTTGATAAACATGTTGGATTGTGTAGGACTGACTGTTAGCAAATTGTAGAAAAAGAGTGCACAGACAGGTTGTAGCTGAAAGCTAAATAAATGTTCCACTGATTTTGTCTCACCATCAGCTTATCTACTTTAGTTTAACCAAAGTGCCTTTTTCACTGAAATGAAATGCGTTATGAATTGTGAGGTTTTTTCCAAGCACTTGATAAACATGTACCTTGCACTTTAAAGTTTGAGTGTTAACAATGAATTGATTTCACTCTAATCAAAAACAGAGCAAAGTATAACAAAAGATAAACTTTCTTGTGGAATATGGCTTTTGAGTGATATTTGCCTTCGTGTTTGCACTTTGCAAGTTGATACGGGAAAGTATAAAAGAAAAAAACAAACATTTTCTAGGCAAAATAATTAAATCTGTAATAAGTCAATCTGTCCATTTCACACACTTTCAATTTGCTCTGCACTGCAGTGTCCACTACCTAGTTAATCCTCAGGGAGGCGTTGTTTTGTCAAATCAAACTATGTACAGTACAGCGTCAACACACCATTTCATCCTGAGGGGCCTTAATATGAGAGAGAATATATTTTATAAAAATATTTCACAATAAAGCTATGATAAAAAACTTGGGCCAAGACAATTTTTGCATAAATATAAACAAGGGCCATTTCAGGCTAAGGCTTTTAAAAAGACTTTGCACACAAAAACACTCAAGCATAGCTGAGCTAAATGTCACAATGTTGAAGGCTGACATTTTGTCTGCTTCTTCTTTCCTTCCTCTTCAACTTGTACTTGCTTTTTCCAACTGCCGTCTTGTTTCATCTTTGCTTTCCACCCAGGGTCCAAAATTTACTTGTACAATTTTGTTTCTTTGCCTGCCAGAATGGAACATCTACCAGCCAAGCAATTATAATTCTAATATGCAACCCTGCATTTCTTTTACCTGCCAAAAGGTCAAACCTACCATCCATTGGCTGGTGCCAGGTGTTAATTTTGGACCCTGTTTCCACCAGAACATTACATTCTCAAAAAAGTGTTTCTATTGTGTCTGGCGTCACAGTGATTGCTAGGGGAAAACAAGGACAAAAATAAGTTACACACGAGGACAGGAACACTGGAATGCAGTTTTACAGACATGTACGACCTGGAACTAATTCATTGACATGAGATGTGATCATGAGTTAAGGGGGCCTGAAGTACATTCTTACTAATTCGAAATAAAATATGACATGGGTTTGGAACTAAGATGAAACAAAAAAAGAAATTAGCCAACTATGGTAATATTGGGATTTTCATGTTCAAAGAGGAAAAGTCAAAAGAAGGGCTTACTTGTTGTTTCCCTTGGAGAAGTTCTGTATCCTGCAGGTGGTGCGGCTGCTCCACCTTCATTTGCTTCCGTGCTAACCTCCATTCTTGATTCCCGATTGCATGAAGGGACAGTGCTTCCATGCGCTGGTTTCTTGGCCACTGGGGGCGGGACTTTATCCCACTTGGCCTCGCCGTTGGATACAATGGTGTCTGTGACCTGTAGCAGCTCTGCTGCCAGGCTTTTCTTCAGACCTGCCTGGGCCTCGGGAAACGAGGGTGGCTCAATCACAACCCTTTTTGTGCTCTTGGAGAAGATGAAGCTGGCGGTGGAGGCAGATGACTTGAGTGGGTCCAGAGTCCTCAATTCACCATAGCCACTGCTCATTGGCAATCTTGAGCCAAGTCTGGATGGCAGGCAGTCTCTGGAAGACATTGCTGCCGTCTTCATGCGGATGGCCTCCTGCAGCCGCATTGAAGGGGAGTTCAGAGTGACGGAAGATGTTTTCACTGTGTGAGCTGATTTATAAGACAGCGACTTGCGTATAGGCTTTTGGGGAGTGGCTTGTGGCCCCGAGTTGACTGGATAGATTTCCTGGGCCGATTGCAGCTTATTGTGGTCCTCTGTAGGGACGGTGCTCATATCATCTTCACCAACCATGCTGACCGTTCTGAGGCGAACCATCTGAAGCAGCGAAGGGGTGACAAGTGGGATGTTGGCGTCCTCTTTGGGAATTGGTGTGCTTTTGTGCCGAGACAGGATTTCTTTGCTCCTTGTGTCTCTGTTTGCTGGACTAGGGTGCCTTCTAAAATTGACACCAGAACATTTGTTGTCAGCTGGTGGAGAAGGTGCTTGCGGGATAATCGCTGGAGGTGGAGATGGGGCACTGACATGGGCCTCTGTCAGAGCAGGAACTGTGGTCTCTTTTAAAAGTTCTGGGGAATCACTGCTCAAGTGTTCTAGAGTATGGTTTGACAGTAGTATGTCTGAAGTTATCGGTGGTAGAGGGGGCGTAGCCTCCCTCGGTGGAGGTGGCACAGCCTCTGGCAGAGACAAAACATCCTTTAACACTTTGTAAGGGGTCTCCAAGTCAGTGCAGTTAATGTCAGGACATTGCGTATCCCCCTCGAGTGGTCTCTTTTCATCATCTGCGGGCACGATGGTCATATCTTCTTTTTCATCATTCTGTCCCTCCATACTGCAGGCATCTTCTGTCATGAGTTTAGCCTCATCTAAAGCTGCGCCTGGCTGGTCTGGACCACTTGTGGCTGTGATCACATCTGGCAGAATTTCCGTCACGAATGGAGGAGGTGGAGGGAAGTCCACTTCGTCATCGCCTCCTTCAAAGACCATGTCCCCTTCAATAGGAGGGGGGGGAGGCGGTGGCCAGCAAGCCTCGACAGCATGGGCCTCCTCCTGCACCCCTTCTAACACCACAGACGACGAGGTGGATATTGGTGAATGAGGTGTCTTTCTGGAGGGAGGAGGGGTCGGATGGTAGGCAGGGGGTGGGGAAGAAGGAGGCGAGCCCTTGTCGACTTTCTTGGTAGCGATGGGAGATTCCACGGTAAGCGTCTTTATGGGTGTGACCGTTTCATCCTCACTCTGATTGACTTGAACGTCAGGTGGCGGTGAAGATGCAGGATTCTGCACGGGTGCACAATGGTCTCTTGTGTCACTACATTCTGCCCGCTGCTGCTGCTGCTGCAGTTGTTCGTCTACCTGCTTCCTTCTTGATAACAATTCATCCCTGATTGGTCCTGGTATGGTTTTCTTCATGACAGGAGGCGGCTGCTTCTTGAGTGTCTTCTCTGGTCTTTCTGTGTCCTTTATTGGTGGGCTGCTACTCTGCTCCTCCCGCTGAACATCTGTGGTTAGATCTACTTTCTCTGGGGCTAAACTGCTTCCTTCTCTGCTATCAAGCACCTGGGTGACGGTCTCTAAAATCTCCTCTAACAGTGTCTTCTCTTGGGAGACTGCTTCTTTGCTTTGTGATGCTGGTATGACATCCACACTCCATGCATCTTGGTCGGCTTCAGTCTGCGTTTCAGTGGTCTGACAGGAGCTCGTCTTCACGGACACCGGTCTACTGCTGTATGAGGGAGGGCCAAGCAGGAGCTCAACGCTGTGTTTGTTCTGAGCCCATACATCTGGGGGTGGGGCACACGGTGCTTTGACCTTGGGAGGCGGCGGGATGTTGAACATCTCTCTGTCGGCAAATGAAGGAGAAAAGCACACTTGGGTGAACTTCTCAGTGGAAGGCGGCGATTCCTGTTGAGCTGTACTGGGGATGTTGACCGGGACCTCGTGATTGGTGGGATCAGAAGTAGTAGACGACAGAGAGGTGAGAGAGGATGAGGGAGAGGCCGGCGAGGATGAGGCCCGTGACCCGGAGCGTTCTGGTTTGACGGGTCTCTTCTTCTGTTTGTCGGGTGATGTCGGGGAGATCCCTTTTGGGGAGAACGTCGGGGTGCCACTCCGACTGGAGTAGCCGCTGGAGGGGGACATGGTCCTTTCAGAGTTGCTCCCCTCTGAGCGAGTCTTCTGTAGGGAGGAAGAGGATACTGACGTGGGGTTAGATGGTTCTCCAGCCCCACTATTAGAGTCCGGAAAAGGGTTGAAAGAACCGGTGGAGGCCGATGATTTGAATTCATTTGTAGAATTGGGAGCAGCAACTGAGATGGATTGAGGCTCGTCCTTAGTGGTTTCAGAAATGACGAACTGACCCTCGGTCTGTGATGGCGCATTTTCAGCACTCGCGTTCACCGCTCCAGACACAGAATCAGTGAGATCTTTGATAACCAACAGGTCTTTTGAGTTCTTCTTCATCTTACTACTATGCAGAGAGTTGGTTCTTTGTGGGGGCACCGGCGGCAGCTTGGTCTTCACAACTGACAGATTGCGAGTGAAGGAATGACTGCTCCTGATGTCCTCCCCACCGGACACGGACCCTGAGGCTTCACAGTCTGAACCCTGGCTCTTACCAGGGCTCCCGGTGTTATTATCGCTGGGGCCGCTCACCCAGCTCATTGAGCTGCAGACACTCACCAGGTCTTGGCTTCCAGTGGGCTCTGCTGATGGTTCTCCCTGCACAGCGGGCCTGACCGTCACCTGTGGGTGAACAGTGTTTGACGTCATCATCTCCGAAGAAGACCGAGACCGGCCGCAGTTGAACTCCAGCATGGTGGATGATTTCTGGGAATCGTCGGCGTTGGAGCCGTCACCGTCGGATCTCCGCGAAGACATGGGGCTCACCGATGAGTCTGCGGACATCAAGCTGCTTTTGCTGACCGCGCGAACACTGCCACCATGGCCGCCGATGCCGCTGTGGTGGGCGCGGGTTCCAGAGCGGCTGATCCGGATGACGTCGATGGAAGCCGGAAGGACGGCGTTGGGGATGATCTTAGACAAGTAGGTGGCCTGGGGTGAGATGGACATCACCGGACCCTAGAATGACAATGCATGACATTACGCCACAGGAAATAAGTCAAGACGTATTTTGACTTCAACAAAAGCTATGCATTGAAATAATCATTAATTACCCAGGAACATAAAACATTTTAGGAAGTTCTCTCATCGTTTCACGAAAAACGGGCAGCTCAAATCATCACGGAACTAAAGTCTGCCAACTGCTTGCTGTGTCACCTGGGGCTCGTGCAAGAGGCTGAACGCCGAGCAGGAAGTGGTCATGCCAGGCACAGCCAGGGACTTGGGTCTCTGGCTGATGGTCGTCATGTGATGGCAGCCAAGGTCCTGGGGGTTGGAGAGCTGCTCTTCCTGGTACACTGCCTCGAGGTGCTTCCTCAGCAGCAGATCCTCTCTGGACACCTGCTCAGGAGAATGCGGGAAGAAGAAATATGTTTGATTTCTATGAAAGAAAAAGCCATCATGTAGCATTGTGTAGCATCTTGCATGTTCTTGTATGTTTGTGCGTCCCAACACTTAAAATAGTACTTAGCATTGTGTAGCATCTTATCCCAGCTATCTTGCTGTTTAGCAGCAAAGGGTTAACCTAGCAATTATGAGTGCTTGAAACTTCTATTAAAATCTGCCGTTGGCGATATATTGCTTCTCTTTTTCTCTTTTTCATTCTCTCTTTTTACTCTCTTTCGACAAATGTATTTATTGGAAGTCACTTGGACAAAAGCATATGCCAAATGCTCGAAATGTAAATAATGTTTATAATGGGGGCTCACAATGCCGTTATTGACAATAGATTATATAGCTAGGGTGGAAAAAAGTGATTACTTGGCAAACCTCACCTCTAGATCTGATAGGTTCACCCTTGCTCCCTCCTGATTGGCTACCGGAGTCTCTCCATTGATTGTGGGGATGACGAGGACTCCTGGTCGGCCCTCATTGACCTGCTGGTCGCCGTTGGTGAGCAGCGGAGCCACGAGGGGCTGGAACGTAGAGTTTCTCTGTAGGGCTGGAGGACCGAGGGGACGATGAGCAGGGACCACAGAAACATTACACCCCTCCCCCAATATCATATATGATATTGTCTCTTTGTTTAATGTCTCTGAAGGCTCCTGTGGTTGCATACGCACCGATCTCTCTGTGGACCTGCTGGGGTATTCCCATAATGGTCGTCCTTCGTTTCTTCTTCCTGATGCTCTTGTCTGGCCTCTTCACCGTCTCCGTGCTGTTCAGGGGCTTGAAGGTGGAAGCTAGCAGGGCGGCACAATGGAGGAAATCTGTTATAATACTGAGAGCATAAGTAGTTTTTGTATTTATAGTTTTTTATAAATACATTTTATTTTAATTAATTACGGCAACAAGAACGAAATCAAGCTGGATTACAATACGGAGCCAAAATAATCTGTCATAATCTGACATTTTTTCGGGATAGTAGCTATTGGGAGTGACAGTTGGCTGTAGCTCCTCCCCCCAAGCCCAAGCCCAACCCATGTTGGCTCGTCGTTTCCTATACCAGCTGTTTGTGTTTCTCTGTAATTAGTGTTTCCCATGTCCCGTTACTGCCCTCCTGCAGTCATGTCTGTCATTTAGCTTCACCTCTGTTAGCCTGCATTGTCTGTAAACGTCTGTTCTCCTTTTGAAGACCTCCGAGTCTGTCATTTGGGTCCCAGCTCAAAACTTTCACACACCTGGGGGGCGGAGCTAAACCTAGCTGTGACCCGTATTAATTAGACATGAGTTGGTCAATCATGAATTATGATCAAGTTCAATCATGGAATAGTAATTGAGTGTCATTGATAAGAATGAATCAATAGACATTAAGCAGAATTCCATCTCATCGAAACTGCAGCAGTGTAAAATCGGGCTAGAGTAGCGTTGGTCGAACACACGCACACGCACACACATACCACACACACACACACACACACACACACAAACCTTGTCTGGTGAGCACGGGCCTGGTCGATGTGGCCGAAGCACCACTGGAGGTTAACGTGGTGAGGGAATTCGCTCCGGTGAATCCGGCCTCCGGAGAACACCCGCTGTCCAGGGAGTAGGCGTCGTGCTCGGGCCGCAGCGTGTTGGACGACTGGAGGGGAGACAACACAAGCAGACAAGCACCGGGGTGTTTAGCTTCAGAGGTTGCGGAACGCCGGCTGGGGGCTGCAGCTCGGTTGTGTTGGGAGTTGTACAGCTTTTCATCGATATTCCAAAGATGCTTACGGAGACGCTTTGATCGTCCGGGAAGCTTCCGTCGATGTGGTGTTCTGTGGGGGCAGCGGAGAATGACAGGACAAGGTCAGGGAACTTCATCAACTCATTCCCTGGTATTCATGAATACTGCGTTATGTATATTGTGCAACATGTGTTACCCCCCTAACACACGTGTACATTACACAAACGTGCAGTATATTTTTTTTCATGCGTGTATGTGTAAAGTAACGTATGAAGAATATTGATCAGGGTTCCCACACCTTCTTAAACATCACATTCAAGGAGTTTTCAAGGACTTTCCAGGCCCAATTCCCCTTCTCATTAGAACTACTAATGTTTCTCATTAAAACAGGCTTCTATCTAACAGAAGCTCATGGAAACCAATTAAAAAGAGTGAGAGACTTGAATGTGATAACACTTTCCATGCCACGATGACCCATGTCTATTTTCAAAAACTTTCAAGGCCTTGATATTATTTCCTCTCAAATGTGCAAACTTTCAAGGATTTCAAGGACCTGTGGGAACCCTGATTGGTGTATCCTGTCTCAATGTTTGAATGCTCTGTTCTAGACTGCGGTTCAGTGTGGTGCCGGTTCTGTCGGACCTTCCTGCTGCTGTATCTTGCGTCCCTCCTGGGCCTCGGTGTGCAGGTCCTCCAGGTACTGGGACCGGTTCCCCTCGATGAAAACGTTCTCCGGGTAGTGCTGGGAGGCCCTGTAGTGCACCGACAGACCCTTCTTCTCCTCATGCTGCCGCCTGGGGCCCGCTGGAGAGGAGAGGGGGTGGGGGGGGGGGGGGACAGAAAAAATATGTGTTACTCAAGGGATGTTTCGGATATATGAGGACACTCTCTCTCTTTCTTTGTCTCTCCGTCTCTTTGTCTCTCTGTCTGTCTCTCTCCCTCTCTCTCTCTCTCTCTCTCTCTCTCTCTCTCTCTCTCTCTCTCTCTCTCTCTCTCTCTTTCTTTCTCCATGCTTGACCGAGTTGTGTTGTAGGCCTTTTTGATTGATTGATGGTACACCTCAAACAGTGTATGCTGATGACAAAATCGACGGAAGAAGTACAATACATGCAAATTCACCTGGAATTCAGCAACTTGCAGCGTGCACATTCCATGTGTAGTGTGCAAAATGTTGGACAGCATGTGATGTACTTCCACCTGGCCAAGCTCTGCATGTATGTGTAGTGTGCACATTTCTATTACGGTTACACACAATTTATATACAATATTACACACTTTCAATCCATTGTAATGGCTGGTGTGCTGGGCAGACGCCCCGCTAATGAAGCTAATGAAGGCTAATCTCCTCTTTCTTTCAATCTCTCTCTCTCTCTCTCTCTCTCTCTCTCTCTCTCTCTCTCTCTCTCTCTCTCTCTCTCTCTCCAAGGCATAGTATAATCTGGATTGGCCTGAGATGAAACCCTCTGGGTTTTCCCTGCTGTGGGTACAGATGGACATGCCCATAGATGTGGCTTTAGGTCAGCCGAAGTACAGACAACCAAACAGTCAAATATCGAGTGTGAAATGGCTGAGGGAACTATTCTTATCTAATATCTTGTACCGGAACACCTCGTAAACGCAGCCATAGCAACAGGTGTTTGTCGGGTTCAAAATGGCAGGGCAACCTGCCGATGAAGTGGGACATCAAATCTCAAAGTCATCAAATCTCAAACCCGAGACGGGGCTGGCTATACTGGGGTCCCAGGTATAGCGTTTCCTCCTTAGAGACCCCCCCCCACCCGCCCTATTGGAAGAGACCTGCGGCATCTCTGTGTGAGAGAGGCGGTCGAACAGTCCAGCCCTTCTCTTGCTAGTGGCCGACGAAAGGTCGACAAGAGGAGTCTTGTTTCCCTGCTTTCTCTCTCACACACACACACACACACACACACACACACACACACACACACACACACCACACACACACACTGGGGGCTCTGACTCCTATGTGTGTGTGTGAGAGAGAGAGAGAGAGAGAGAGAGAGAGAGGACAGAGAAACAGAGAGAGACCAACAGAGAGAGACCGACAGAGAGACAGACATAGAGAGAGAGACAGAGTCTGTGTCCAAGTAACAAGTATACCCCCACCCCCTCCCTCTCGGTCCCATTCACACAAGTAAGCCAACCAGTTTCCTCGAGACACAATACCTCCTCATTGTCATATCTAACAGACGCTCTCAGATACCTGCCTCAGACACAAGTGGGAGACTCCAGCCAACGGTTTTTGGCATTTTTTCAGTTTTTTATCATTTGAAAATGTACATGGCGTCATGGAACTAGACTTGAGTGTGAGTGTGTGTGGCTCGCTTACTACGGTTCGCAACACGCTAACTGACTGTTTACTGTCATTAGCGCAGGGATACCTATTCCCCCCCCCTCCAAGAGTTTAAGGGGGGGAAGTTGGGGGAGAAATCGGGAGTCGGGGGCGAGGCTCTAGTCGTGGATAGCCCGACTGCCGAGTCAAAAAGCTGCTTATCCTATTAGCGACGACCCCTGAATTCCCCCACAGAACTAATCCTCTCACGGCACCGTTGAGCCTTGACAGTCGCCGAATCCCCTGTGTGTGTGTGTGTGTGTGTGTGTGTGTGTGTGTGTGTGTGTGTGTGTGTGTGTGTGTGTGTGTGTGTGTGTCTACGCTTGTGTGTGTGTGTGTGTCTACGCTTGTGTGTCTGTGCGTGAGTATGAGACAGATGGAGAAGCACAGCATCATCGTCTACAAAGATGCTAATAATGACCCGGTCTCACCCATGGATGTAAAGAACACAATACCATACAACACACTGCCGCTATACCAGTATAAAGTCAACCGTTTACGCCCTGGAACGAGTGATTTAAGCAGTACATTTCTACTTTTATACACACTGTGATTGTAGCAGACACCCACCAGTGACATTTCATAGGCATCACCATTCTGTATTATGCATCACTCACATTTCTATGGAATCGAACCGAAACAAATGAAGTTCTCTCTAGAAATCAAGTGGCCTCTCATGAGCTGGGCCTGCTCCACACCAGACTCACCCTTCTTCTTGAAGATGGAAAGCAGGGATTTGACGCTGTTTTTCAGGTACACCACCATGTCCACATCACCGCTCGTGGCACAAAGGTACGATAAGGAAGAACCTGACTTAAGTGTCTCTCTGGTGGAAGAAAAAAAAAATTCCCTCTTCCTGCTGTCAAAGGCGGTGTGGCTTCAGATCGACAGGTTTCTGCGAGAGGATGTCAGTTAGGAGTTAGGAGAGGGAGTTGTCGCTGAAGAAGGCCTGGTTGGAGGTGTCCAGTGTCCAGTGGGGAGGCAGAACTACAACTACAGCCACACGGATGCAGTGGAAAAAACTCCCAAGAAAGTGCCACTCTTGCAGTGTGTCTGGGTGTCAGTGCGTCTCGCCGTAGCACAAGTTCAATAAGACCTGCATCCAAGCTGTCCCAGCTGCCTTATCCCCGGCTCTGTTTCTCCTCCTTCTCCTCCTCCTACTTCTCCTCCTCCTCCTTTTCTCTCTCCTCCTCCTCCTTTTCTCTCTCCTGCTCCGCCACGTTTCGCCTCCTTCCCTTCCCCACCATCGGAACTCCCCTCGGTCTATTGTCAGAAGACACACCACCGCCACCCTGTCACCCCTCCACCCCAACCATCCCTGGAGTGGTGTGCTTGTCAAAGTGTGGCTTTCACTCCAGAGACACAACCCCCCAACCCCCCATCACCGCCCCCCCCCACCCCCCCACCACACACACACACACACACACACACACACACACGCCCCTCAGCATCCCTCTAATAGGACCAGCTGAGTTTCTATTATAACAAAAGGTAATTATGAATGGCCCCAAAGAGATTATTAGGGATAGCAAATGAGTGCGTGCTATTATCGTTGGCTTGTCCTTCAACAACATTGTGACAAAGCAGTTAATAAATGGCCCTCAGTTTGGCCCCAAAGATGCCCACTCATTCGAAGTGCTTTCACAACTTCTGCTCCATAACTTTTCCTCTCTTCCGCTCTCATCCCGCCTTCCCACGTTTAACGCGCACGTACGTACGGTACGCCGTCGGCCGGCCAGCACAAACACATCGGCCCGGCCCAGCGCCTCTTTCTTTGTCTTCAGTGCTTTGAGAGAGCTGCGCTAGCCAAGTACAACATAAACAAAGCGTATGATTTCCTGTTTTCTCTGGAATCACTTATTTCCCCGACTTCTTCATCTCCCTGTAGAACTGTCCTCCCACCGCTCTTCATCTCGCTCTCGCTCGCTCTCTCTCTCTCTCTCCCTCTCTCTCTCTTTTCATCTTTTGCTTTATGAGTGTGTCAGACACAGACCCTGTGGACACGGAGGTCTCACTCCGGCTATAAATACTCCTCATGACCCTGGAGTCACCTCTCTCTCTCTCTGTCTCTGTCTCTCTCTCTCTGTCTCTGTCATCATCATCATCATCATCATGATAGTGCCTTGCCCAGTGGCGTGTGTCTGCCTGGACCGGCATATTATGCATGCACACATATGTTTTAAAGATGTTTAGTGCAGAAAGATGATATGGTGTATAGTGTGGATAGTATAGTACCTCCAGGGTTCAAGACCTCTATGTTCTTTTAATGGGACAGGAGGGTCTAGACTCTTGTGGTTAGGGTTTGGGGTTCGAGCAAGTTGTTAATTAATTGGATAATAATTGGTCATTTTGGATAAAAGCGTACAGCAAAATTGTAATAATTCTTCAAACTAATGTGAAGGAGGCTGCCATCCGCTAATGAAACGCTCTGATGCAAGTAACCCAGAGTGTGTTGCTTTCTGAGAGTTATTTATCCTTTATTCTTCTTTCTATATGTGATTACCATGAAAAGGCCTGTGTTCGTCCCACCAGTCTAGCAGCCCAGCAGGGGGTCCGCAGCTGCCCCTCTCGCATCCAGTCCAGCTGTAGTGACACGCAGTTAAAACAATTAACCCTCGGCCAACAAAGACCCTCAGTCGGTGCCCACAATGCCAACCAATTTCCCCCCCACCCCCTGTCTGCCCCCCAAAAGCCTGTGGCAAAGAGGGGAACAGTATCCTGGTGATGACGGGGGCTTGGGGATACTGGCATCGGGGCAGTCCCTCGGTAAACGTGTGTTTGTGTGTGTGATCTTGTGTTGTATGTGTGTGTGTGGGGTGTGTGTGTGTGTGTGTGTGTGTGTGCTGTGTGTGTTGTGTGTGGTGGGGTGGCCTTTTCCATACCCTGGCCTTCTTCACGGGGGCAGCTTTACACAGCAGGAGAGACCGTGCCAGGAGATTAACCTTCCAACGACTCCACCTGTCTCCCCCATCTATTCCCCAGCAGCCTCCCCAGACCTCCGGATCATGCTATCGATATTGTCTCTCTGCCGGTGCAGTGGCCATCTTGTTTTTAAACACTGTGGTGGTGGTGGCACTGACGGTGTTTTTCCCCCATTAGAGCAGAGCAGCGTTGGAGTGGCAATTAATTTATTGAATTTACGCGATAAGTGGTTTTGATTACGGCCTCCATTAAGCAATTTGAATTGTCAATGTCTTGGTTCTTGGTTCTTTAAAAGGTTGGTTCTTTAAAAGGTTCTTTAAAAACCCTGGTTCTGTAAAAGGTTCTTTAAAAGCCCCGGTATTCCCCTGAACTAAAAAAGGGATCCCTAGCCAATCCGAGAGTTCTCTTCCTCCCTCCTGGCCTTGAGCACATCCATGTTGTTTTGGGAGGATCAAGAGGGGAGGACCCCTCTTGTTAGGCAAGACGCTCCAAAAATAAATATTCATAAGAAGCCCTAAAGAGACGCCATCTGGCCCGGGGAGCGAGGGCAGAGGGGAGAGAGTGGGGCTTTAAACGCCCTTTGAATCAAGACACACACACACACACACACAGGCGCGCGTGCACACACACACACACACACACACACACACACACACACACACAAGGCACAAATGGACAATTCTACTTCATACGCAAAATGAAACACGGGCCTAATACCAGCGCAAAGTACCGCGTGTTGATTTCATGCAGATTCCAAAGACGTCACTTTCAGTCAAATTCAGTTAGGCCTCCAAACACACAGCACAAATTAAAATCAAATATAAATTACTGCATTTATGAAGCATAACTCACAGCTACAAGGCTTCATGCTATTTTTTACTCTGTTACGTTTGAAGTAGTTTTCAGTTGTAAGAACACAATCAGGGATGACAAATAAATCATGTGTGTTAACATGTCATAGGAAAACCTTATGACGTGTTGGCGATGAGTGTCATATGTTTGCCCTCCACTAGAGGGAGCTATAGCAACACGTTCACAGACTCGATAATAGACTGTATGAGACTACAGAACACTTGGTGGAGAGCTATGGCCCAGTGAGCACTGAAGGTTGCAGGCTGCAACAATCTCCTGTCCTTAACTCACCCCCACCACCCCCACCCCCCTATTTGCCACCCAATAGGGGTGAAAGAGAGGTGAAGCGGTGTGTTTTGTTGTGTGTGTGTGTGTGTGTGTGTGTGTGTGTGTTTTTGATGCCCTTGTTGTAACCCCAAGTTCAGGTTGAGAACACAACCACTGGAGCGGGGAAAGGCATAATTGTTTGTGGTTGTGTGTGTGTTTGTATATGTGTGTGTGTGCGTGTTTATGTGTGTGTTTGTGTGTATATGTGTGTGTGTGTGTGAGGGAGAGTCTGTGAGTGTGTGTGTGTCGTGTGTGCGCATTATCATTATCAACGGACGGGTAAATGGATAGAAAGATAGAAAAGAGAGAACAATTGAGTGTAAGACAGACGGGGGGGGTGGGGGGGGGTGGGAAGGGACATTAAACATGGCCTCTCTAAAGGAACGTGACAGTACAGGCAGTACAGGGCCATGAAAGGACTCGATGACACAGAGAGAGACAGTCTGTGCTTCCTCCACAGGAAACCCGGGATCTGATCGATGAAGCCTCCTCCTCCTCACGTCCCCGGGTTGTCTTTCCTCCTGACTTCATGCGCAGCCGGTCCGGCGGGGGGGGGGGGGGGGGGAACAGAGAGACTGATATAGATGGATAGATAAAGAGAGAGAGAAAGGGAGAAACCGAAAGAAGGGGAGTGTTTTATCAGAAAGAAAGAAAAACAAGCTCTACTCAAATCCCCCGTGGGATATATCAAACTCTCGTCATCTTAAACCGGTAAACAAAATAGCTCATTGATGACCTCATATTGGTTTCAGCTTTTCACGTTGCTCAAAACTCAGTGACCTAGAGTTCCCCTCAACACAGCACTGCACTGCACTGCACTGCACTGCTGTGCTCTCCGGACGCATACAGGCGAGACACTGGTTGGTTCACCGCGGCATACCTGGCTGGTCAGCAGGCATCCTTTTAGCTGAAGGCGTGCCGTCCCCACAGGGGGAACTCTCAAAACTCGATCGGCCGGTTCGTCGCCAAGAGTGGGAAGGGGGGGTTGGTGGGTGGGGTGGGGGTGGTGTGTGTGGTGGGGGGGGTGAGACGAGGGTCGAAGGGTCGAAAAGTCTACAGCCCCTCTCTGTGTCCCCTTTCCTAACCACTATACTATTTACATGCTGATCGGTTGTATTATTGTTTACATAATCATCGTTGTTTTTTGTGAATGGCCGAATGGTGCAGCCGCAAGGAATTGTGGGAGCGGCGTTATCTCCTTTCCTTTCGTAAAGGATGGTCCAATGTACGCTTTACCTAAGGAGATAAGAAGTAAATTTCCTCAGCATTTAGGGGAATTCGAACAGCTCCTATCGGCTGCCAGTTAGATTCTCCTGGGTTCATTCACTCAGTTAAGAACCTTCCTAAGCAAAAACGACTATTCCACCGCAGCCAAGCATCAGCGAAGATGCATTTCCCCGCATTCCGCATCCACTTCCTCCAGGCGAGGGTGTTGACCCAGGAGCTGGGCTGGGTGCTGTGGTGGTCAGACACCCTGTAGTGTGTGTGTGTGTGTGTGTGTGGTGTGTGTGGTGTGTGTGTGTGTGTGTGTGGTGTGTGTGTGTGTGTGTGTGTGTGTGTGTGTGTGTGTGTGTGTGTGTGTGTGTGTGTGTGTGTGTGTGTGTGGTGACCTGTAATGATGACCTCCAGGCAGGCAGACGGCCGTACAAGCCAAAGCTTCCGCCCTGTTTCTTGTTTCTGGGTGCGTTCCGCTTCTTTCCGTGTGACTCAACAACATTCCCCCAGCGGTTGCGTCGCACAAAGCTAACTT
>PIJE02000066.1:307336-309836 GCA_002895965.2 Coryphaenoides rupestris | reverse complement strand
AAAAATCCCCCAACATATGATATGGGGAAAACCAGATCCTATTCCTGCTGCACAGCATCCCCTGAACAACAGTAGAGATATGAATCAGGGACATTTATTTTCTCTGCCATAGTGTGGAGGAGGATGGGGAATATGCTGTACAGTTGAAAAATCTTCAAACAGGCTTTGATTAAAACTAAAAGACAAATTTAAAGGAGGAAGGACGGAGATATGATGGGATGTAAATAAACATGGAAAGTGCAGAAGTGCTGAATAAAAGGACTTGGCCGTGACATACACACACACATGCACACGACATAATGAAGAAATAGTGTGTTAAAGCACACACTTCTGTTGGGCCGACATGAAGTCAAGGCTACGTGGCTATATGTTTGGCGTCACCAACCACACAGCCTCTAATGCACACACATCACTCTTTATAAATAAATACAGCACATACGTCACAAATAAACGATCCATAAACAACGACAAGAGAAATCGAGAGAGAGCGTTGTCGGGGTGGGGAAGAGAGTGGGTGTATATCCGCAGGGGATGGGGCGGATGGAGATGGGTCTCCGATGTGTTCCCGCTACCCCTCCGTTGGGGGGGGGGGGGACGCAGGCGAACGAGTGCGGGGATCTTCGAAGGAGCAGCAGTCGATCTGCATAACAGCCCCGCTACACAAATCAGGGGGCCGCATCGGCCGTAAGATCCGGGCTGCGGATGAATCCGGAATAATCACGTTTACAGGGCGGGCCATGACACCCGCCTCCCCGTCTCCCCGTCTCCCCGCCTCCCCGTCTCCCGCCCTGCCTGCCTGCTGTGCATCTCTGAACTCCTAGCTTGGCCCACATTCGTTGTTTACTCTCAATCTCACCATGGATTTGTTTTGCTTATAAAGGCAACCCCCCCCCCCCCCCCACCCTCTCTCTCTCTCTCTCTTCTCTCACTCTCCTCCCTTCCCTTCCTCAACCTCTCTATATCACCCCCCCCCCCATGCTGGGCTGTGCGTCACTCCACTCCCCCCCCTCCCCTTTTGCCTCCCATCCCACACCCTCCCAGATGACACTGGTTGTGTACAGATGTGTGTGTGTGTGTGTGTGTGTGTGTGTGTGTGTGTGTGTGTGTGTGTGTGTGTGTGTGTGTGTGTGTGTGTGTGTGTGTGTGTGTGTGTGTGTGTGGGTGTGTGGTGTGAGCTGAGCGACAGAACCACACACACACACACACACACACACACACACACACACACACACACACACACACACACACACACACACACACACACACACACACCCTGTTGAGTAGCGAGTGAGATACGATGCAAGCCAAGCATGCCAAGGTCAAGGAGAGAGCTGCAGCATGCAGGTGCTGGTGCTGGGGCTGGAGATGGAGGAGAGAGAGAGAGAGAGAGAGAGAGAGAGAGAGAGAGAGAGAGAGAGAGAGAGAGAGAGAGAGAGAGAGAGAGAGAGAGAGAGAGAGAGAGAAAGGAAAACAAAGGGAGGCGTATACGACTTCCAATCTTGTATTGGCTTGGCTCATCCGGATGGACATAAAACACTGCAAACTTTAAAGCTGCAGACAACTTTATTTATGGGCTGGCTGATCCTTGCCCAAACTACACGAGTCCAAAAGCCCACCCAGACAACAACCACAGCAATCACCCCCATGAAGGGGCAGCGGTGGGCTGGGCTGACTCAAGCAGCAGGTGGAAGAGAGACATCAGGGTGGAGGAGCCAACATCCATGTGACCCTAGCAGCCTCCACCCGTCCAGAGGAGCCACAGTGGATGCTATACAATGTCAAGTCGACCTCAGCTCCATCATCTGTCTTGATATTAGAGTGTGTGTGTTTTGGGATCCCAGAAGACCTTGTAGTCTCTCTGTATCGCTGGCCACCTGCATTAGATAGTGGACCTATCTCCCCCACGGCCAGATTAATGGGTGTCTATGTGGACCAGAGAGGCCAGATGTGGAACTCCCAGTGGTGCAACAGGAATGACTTCATTGACACTCTACACAAAGGGTCTATACGCTGACATATCAGCCCACATCCTTTCTTCTTCTAGGAAATCCTTGCTATAATAACATTGACAATGATGATCAGAATTATGATATGATGGCGTGGAGAGTGTGTGTGTTGCTTGGTGGCTGGTTTAAGCAGCCTCACCAGGTCCCGAGTCAGGCTGAGTAGAGTCTAGGGCTGCAGGGTGAGGCTGCACACCTGGGGAGCATTGACATTGAGCATTTGTTCTACCTCATCTGTCTATTGCAAACATCTACAAAGTTTGCAATAGACCGGTTTATCGGCAACAACTTCCTGTGTCCTTGGATGTATGTATGTTTGTATATGTATGTGTGTGTGTGTGTGTGTCTGTGTGTGTGTGTGTGTGTGTGTGTGTAATGAGTAAGGGTTTCAAAATGTTTTTTTTCTCCATTAGATCCATTAGAGTCAGTACACTGCTCTATAAATAGATTCCAAATGGATATAAATTAGAGGAGAGTATATCCGTTTCATTACACAC